>JAJJZI010000001.1:13000000-13242267 GCA_024321975.1 Alternaria sp. 'sect. Undifilum'
TTGCTCTGCAACCTGCTGCACGATGCAGTACAGTCGAGCGCAAACTCCGACATTGGCGAAGATGCCCTCAGCCGGATTTTTCAGGAGTACCAGACCTCGCGAAAAGAATCACTTGCAACCGACTTGACCGCATCATATACAACAACTCGGGCCCCGGCTTGGGCAAATCCGATTTACTGGTTCGTCTGGCGGTTTCTTATGCCGATCAACGCTTTCAATTGGCTCCTTCAAACATATCTTGTCGCCCCGCAGTTGAAGCAAAGCAGGGTTCTCAATTACGTCTTTGGAGAAGAACGCATCAAAGGTCGCATTCCATGGACGTATCCAATCCAATCGAAAGGAAAATCGCTATAGTATCAGTAACAGCTATTTGTAACATTGGAGTTTGGAGGTCACTAGAGGTTGGAGTTCTATAGAGTTTGCAGTTTAATAGACTTTGGAGTTTTGTGGTAGCGCAATCACTATGCTCTACATTGTCTGTGTGCCCTAGGAGAAACATGCCTATGGCTATCTCGCGACGGCAGTACACCTTTGTGATTCTTGAATTGACTGCAGTAATCGGCAACAATACACTGCGAAACTCCTAGACTTGTTTTTGCCTGTCGTACTACAGATTGGAGCCGACGCAATTCTTGTTAATCGAAACATCTGGGAACAAGTGTTGATTCACGTTGCACTAAACGCATTGGAGAATGTCGATGCAGCAGTTGGTATGGATCTCGCGTTGCTTGACTGGATGCGCTCGGACAATGCTGAGGTTATAGGAGGCGCCGTATGCAACCTGTCGTGAGGAGTTCAGACAATGGACTTGGTGGTACGTCGTAGATAGGTGCATAAGCGTCATCGTTTATATCCCCAGTTTTGATCCTCCTCCGCTGCCGCTTACCGATCGATGTCGGCCCGTTGCGGATGGCGAAGCTTAACTTTCGTTGAGTATATGAAGTAGCGTCTTACCTGCTCAAGTTAGGACGGGTGTCAGCACTAATGTTTTGCAGATGCGCCACCACAAATGCATACTGCCTTTACGCGCATAATCATTAGTCTTAACAACATCCCTAACGAGGTGCGAAACCGTGCAGCACGATAACTAGGTATGTAACCATGGAATGACCCAGGCAGATGGCGACGGCATCACCACAGCACATCATCCGTCCTCATCTCTTTTACCGTCCTTGTCATCTTGAAAATACGTCTCGGCAGCATTACCTTCGGCCTCGAGACCATCTTTACCGCCAACAACATTAACAACATCGTTAAGCGCATACCAACTCCCGAATAATTCGAATTCTTGCTCCAGAAGAGAAAAGCGAAGCCTACATGGCGAATGTGCTAACGCGGCTCAGATGACCAGGTTGTTACCAAATCACGACTAGAAGGCTGGAGTAAGCAAAGAATGCACTTTCGATCATATACGCACAACGAGCCCAACATCTCCTTTGAAAGTCTTTTGAATCCGCAAAAAGTGTTCATGGTGAACATGTTACACGCCACTTCTAGCGCCGACATCAATATGCCGCGGGTAAGACGCTTAATCGTCCACCGTCCGTGAGCAGGACACTGCCGTTGATAATGTACAAAGTGTTGGAGGCGATGTCCGCCATGGTGTGGGTATTCGGTGTTGACACGGCTCAGTTAAGCTCAGGCTGTAGGCTTACCATAGCAGATGTGGGCGTTGCGAGGATACACTGGGTGCCGGACGGTGATGGCAAGTTTCCAAAGACTGACAACGAAGTGCTGGTGTTTACAGGTCAAAAGTGATTTAACACTACACCTGAAGAACTCCCCGCCCTAACGTAGGGAGGCTCAGCAAGGACCTGAGATTAGCCGCTGTCAAGCGCTGTATATTTCAACACGAAACACGAAGACAGAGACGCAGCGCCAGTAATCTTTTGAGGTTCATGGCTACGGGCAGGCCGCCTATCGCTAAGAGTTTACCGCCTGGTAGAGCTTGAAATTGAACTGTGACTATTATGCTGCCGCAATATCATCTTAACAGCGACCTCGGTGAGGCTACCAGACTACAATGTCTTGAGTAGATGATACCGAGTTGCCGTGGCAGTTTGCTCAGCATCGGATGTAGGATTGTGCGATGGTGGTGAATACTACTCCTCCTCCCTTCGCACGAGCATTGATCGGTCAGTCGTAAAGCTCGTGTCTCTCATAGAGGGGGAAACAATAACTCTTGCACATTCGCGCTGAAGGCGTGGTAGGACGGCCGATGGAAGGGTGCCAGTGAATGCGCTAGTCCCGTGTGGGGTAACTAGCTTGTGGACAAATGCGGGGGTCGTTGCCTGGTCGGCTCAATGCAACACCGAGCTGTTCACGATGCAGCATTGACATCTTCAGGCAACAGGTCTTCTATACCTTCAGGTTCTTGGTTTTCGGCTTCTTCTGGACCAGCGACGGCTTTCTTCTTCCTCGGTTAAGCTTCAAAAACATCCAAATGATGGCACTTGCCCCAATCGAATGTCTTCCCGTCGAGCTTCTCCAGCCAATCTTTATTGCATCTGGCCATAACATCGCGCTGATTCAAGCGTCCCCTCGTCTTGCAGCACAACTCTCATCTGTGCACATCTACAACTCAGCGTGCGACTACTACCTCACTGAAGTGCGAGGTAAACGTGCCGAGCTGTCGGCAGCCCAGACCTACATCTTCGCTAGCAAATGGATGACGTGGGATTTCTTCAAGTCTTGGATCATGCGGCGATTTGCACCTATGGGATGCCTTTGTGGCTGGACGCGGGACGAAGGCTGCTTCGATGCGCAGTGGCCGCCGAGCTTTCAAGATGCTTCGCAGATGATCTTCTCTCGGAGTCACTTGCCCCAGCTTGCCGTCGTGAAGGGGCGTATACCGAAGAAGCTACTAGCAGGCCCCTGGACCCGAGATAAGATTGAGTTCTTGCGATTCTTACTTTGGATCACTGCTATGACGGTCGATTGGATGGATCCAGAAACAGCGCATGTGGCTATCAATGGTAGAAAGCAGGCTATGCTGGATCGGAACCTTGAAGCAGTGGAGCTGTTCAACCACAATCGACGTCTAGGTCGGCCTGCAAATTTGGAAACAGTATGGTTCGCTGTTATGCACGCTGGCTGCGACCGCTCCATCGTATACGATACATTGCTTACTGCAAACATGTGGTACGGACACGGACGTGCCAGGTACTCTGCTGAGCTCCATGAGTGGTGTGATTCTCGAATAGCCGACGGGGACCCGAGAGGTCGATGGCTGCGGAAGAAGTTGAGGGAATCTTGTATTCTGAGTAGCCAGAAGGAGGCAGAAGAAGTCCGTGATCATGCTCAGCTGGACTTGGATCCTGCTACAGAAGCTTATGACGGAGGACCAGAAGATACGCTTACGACGCATAAGCTTCATTGGAACGAGGTAAGTTCACTTTCTTTTCCAGTGAGTTGTCCGGCGCTTCTCACCTACCTGTCCCGGCGGAATGCCCTCATACCCGACTGAAACCGTTATCGCGGTGTGGGATAACCCAAAAAACACGCAAGGAACTTGCAGCGGAGGATGGCGAAGACTCGACCCTGATCCGGAATTACTTTCGGTAACAGCCAGTCATCATGCACTATCCCTTCAACGACACGTCGAGCTAAGCGTGCACTAGGTAAACCCACACCGAGGATGGCTCATGGCGAGATCAACGGGTCAAGACTGCCAAACCATCAACCACAACATCAGATGGCCCGATGTCATACGCTCGCCAGGATATCGCATGTATCGCGGTTACGTCTGCCCTCGTCGGCTACATTGCTGGGTCGAACATAACGGAGCGTCGCGAACCATTGAACTCTGGCTTGCACCGCCGTCATCCTGTGCTAGCCCTACACGGCTCTTAAATCGTCGCACTGGCATCAAGTGGGCTCCGTAGATTGTCAATATTATGCATCGGTCCGCGTTCGGCATTGTACAGGCCTGATTAGAGCGCTGTTTGCTTCGACTGTTTTTGCCTTGCCAACACTCGGATCCCATGGCTGAGGCATAAAGACTTGTTGGTCATTTCGTTCAATTTCTCTACAAAAAAAATACTAACACTGTACTCTAGGCCTATTGCTTGTTTGGATGGTTCATTGTCGTGCCCCATCGAGAACACGGCCTGCATTTTCTGAAAAGGGACGACTTGGGAGACTACTGGTCGAATTTGTACGGGCAACGTCGCTTATGTCGAGGGACTCGTGTAATGGCTCGACATCAGCGGCTCAATTTGTGGCTTGATATGTGGGTTCCACAGACGAAGAATCGTACACACGAAAAGGGCGGGTAGATGCAATAAGCTCGTACAAATTAGCCATGAATACAGACATACTGCAAGATCTCTGCTTCGTGTGGTGTTGTTTATTCGATAATCTTGTGAAACGCGTCGTTGGTTTTCTTTTGCCGCGCGCTCGAGTCGTTGAAGTCGATAGCTGTCATATTCGCGCCATGGATGTAAACACGTTAGAATCCGATTATAGCATGGTTGGATAGTTTCATAGCAACGGATGTGTAAACTCCGCAAGCCCGGAAACTGTTATTCCAACTTTCGGAATAGCTGACCCTATCCCTCTCGCGTCAGCACGTGAGCTCGCGTATCTTGACGTCACCACTATCCCAACGTCCTTTCCTCTTCCCTCAGCAAAGTCAACCTTAACCCTCACTAAAAACGCACCCTCTCATGTCCTTCCCCCGCCACCTCCGTGCTATAAAACCAACCCTCACCATCCCATGGCGCGCATACTCCTCGCTTAACCGCTCTCGCTCAACCCCCTTCAACTTCTTCTCGGGCTTCGCAGCGGCAAACATGGCGTCTGCCTCTGTCGACCATTCCCCCTTCCCAGCAACGTCATACAGACCCAAGTACGGCACCTGGCCTTACCACGACTCCGATTTTGTACGCTACGACGAGAACGATGACGGCGTCTTCTACCGCCAACCCAGACTAGTGACGCACATTGACGACCCCTCGATAGCGAGATTAACGCAGTACTACGATGCGGTTTTACCGAGGAGCGGTCGTATAATGGACATGTGTACAAGTTGGAAGTCGTTCTACCCCCCGTCTGCTAAAGAAGCGATTGAGAAGGAGGAGCTGCAAGTGTATGGTGTGGGTCTCAATGCAGAGGAAATGGCGCTCAACGGCGTATTCCAAGGCCCGGATCGCTGGCGCGTCTTGGATTTGAATAAAGCACCGCATGATGTACGCGCCGCGTGGGAAGGGGGACAGGAGATGCAGTTCGATGCGGTGACGTGTGTGGTTAGTATTGACTATTTGAAGAGGCCGTTGGAGGTTTGCGGGAGGCTTTTGGAAGCGACGAGAGAGGGTGGGAGTGTGGATTTTGTGGTTAGTAATCGGTGTTTTCCGAACAAGGTTGTGAGGAGGTGGATGATGCTTGATGAGCGGTCGAGGCTCGAGTTCGTGGGCGATTATCTCCATTTCGCGGGATGGAAAGACGTGGAGATTGTTGATGTTTGCGCACGAGATGAGAGTGGTATGCGTGTTACGGATGATCAAGGGACGGTGCTTGTGCGATGGCCTTACTTGCCGGATCATCTTGACCCGTTGTGGGTTGTGCGCGCGACGAAACGGTCGTGGGCTGAGCATCCACATGCGCTGTCAATGCCCGATGAGGTTGTACACTAACAAAATTTGCGTGGCGTACGTAGGTATTTTGGGTAAAGAAACTGGACAGCCGGCTTGTTCAAATTGCTTGTGAGGACTTGTATGATTTGATCGAGTCCTCCATTTCCTTCAGCTCCAAAGCATCTTCGTACAGATTCCTAAGCCTTTACCCTTTTTAGTAATCTCTTCCTACGCCATCTTGCGCAATCACCCTCTTATACCCATTCCATGTCATCGTTGTACCGTCCTTTACGTCGCGCCGACATTCGAGGCTCACGTCGCGGCTGTTTCTTGACTGGCTGGGAGGGTTTAGTATGCATTCTCGCGTTGGTAAAGCAGAGCAATAGAAAGCATGGCGAAATCCAAGTGCATTCAAGATACCTTGGGTGCAGATGCAGCAACTGGTGCAACGGCCTTGTTCCTAGGTTGTGTTGCTAGGCCCTTCTTCAGTAGCAGAGGTATGACGTCGGTTTGTTTGTTCCTGTTGATGGTCTTTCGGCAGACGGGACACTGAGAGCGCTTCGTTTCGGTGGGCCCGGTGCGGTTCTCGCCTGCAATTAGGGCTTCCATGAGGCAGGTGTGGCAGAAGAGGTGGCCTTGGGTGGTTAGTAAAACACTCGAGGTGGTCTAGACTGCAAACCTACCACATGCGGTGGCGGTGAGATTTGTAGGATTGTCCATGCAAATGACGCAGTTGAACGAGTTGAAGGTGGTGACGGTCTCTTCGGGCTTTGCTTGCGCCTTGACAGCATCCTCGTGTTGCCTCTGCAGGGCCTCTTGCAGCACCGTCTTGTGCCTGGTCAAGTCGGGCTCTTGGGCCTTGTCGGACTCTGCGCTCTGATGCTTGGCTTGGGAAGCCGAGCCGTCGGCCTGCCTCTGGCGCTTCGCTGACGGGCCGGGCGTGGGCGATTCTCTCTTCCTGGCTGGCGGCGGTGCATCGGGGGCGCTGGTGAGGTCGACGTAGCCGTTGGCGAGACGGTCGGGTCGCGAGCCCTGTGGACGTGCGCGGGTGTTGGGCGCCATCTCGGGGATAATAATTGGGCTATATGGACGCCAGGAAAAGGGCGAATGTCTTCCGTGGTCGAGGCTAGCTGGGTTGAGCATGTGATGGAAGGAGCCGGTGGAATAGGGCACGGGGGGAGCGCGGTAGAGGTCGTCAAACTCGCGCCCGTCGCCTGTCGCGCTGTAGTCAGCGAAGAGCTCGTCGATATCGAAGGGTGAGAAGTGGCGGCGGTTGGGTGCGGAGTCGTGGTCGTGGCCGGGGTCGTGGCCGGGGTCGGGGTCGGGGTAGAAGTAGTCAAGTATCTGGGCTATGTCGTCTGTGTGGGGGTAGTTGGCCGACATGGTGGCAAGGGCGGCTCAAAGCAAGGCAACGTGCTCCTTCACCATGACAATCGCTTTCGCTTCACCCACAGGCACGGGGGCTGGGCATGGTGTTGCAGCACCGGCGGCTGGGGCGTGCTACGAGAAGACATGCATGGCGCTCTCCTGTACCTACATAGGGGAAATGCAATCGATCGCCGCACACGCCAAGATGGCAGCTTGGGCTACACCACCCAACATGACGACACCGATTGACCGCACACCCACGACTGCGACTCGCCTACTTGACGACGACATGCAGTGACATGGTCTCTGCCTGTGACATGATGCGCGGTCCGTCTCGAACCTTTGTCGCCAACGCCGCCCACCGACGGCGACCCGTGCACGCGCACGCGCAAAAACACGTTGCAGACGCCCCCAGACGACAGTGTCTCGCCACACTCCAGCCACCGGGTGCGGACGGTAGTAATGCGACGAGGGGCAGCCTGAGTGGTATGCGACGCTGACAATGAAATGACGAGAAAACAGTCTTGCTAACCCCTCCAGTCCCCTCGGAAGCCCGCTTCAGTCCCATAGGCGTCCAGCATCTTTCCTCCCACGTCCACGCGCAGATATTCCCCGCCGCGGCCACTGAGCCGCCACCCGAACTCGTCGCACTGTCCAAAGACCACCTCACCCGCCACGACTTGCTCGGCAGAAACCAGGATAAGACGCCGCCCGTGGGGTTTGACCTGCCCGATTTGCAGGGCACGAGCCTAGATGAGCACTTCTACAAGCTTGGAATGGACTCGGCGGAGCCCTACTTGAGCATGGCCAAGAAGCTGGCATGGGCAAATCCCCCTCCCAAACCAAGCAAATGGGTGCGGCGAAGCGGTTGGACCAAGTACAACAGCGACGGCACCACCGAGGCAGTGAAGGCGCCCGACGAGACGATGCTCACCTTCGATACCGAAGTCATGTGGAAAGAGACTTCATTCGCATGCATGGCCTGTGCAGTGAGCCCTACTGCCTGGTATGCTTGGTTATCGCCCTGGCTGTTAGACGAGTCCAGATCAGATCGCCACCTGATCCCGCTGGGAGACACTTCAGTGCCCCGCGTCGTCGTCGGGCACAACATAGGGTACGATAGAGCTCGGATAGCAGAGGAATACAACATTGCGCAGTCAAAAAACGCCTTTGTCGACACCATGTCACTACATGTAGCCTCCAACGGCATGTGCTCGCGCCAACGCCCCTCTTGGATGAGGAACAAGAAGAGCCGGGAGGAGCGAGATAACATGGTTACGGCAGATGAGAACGCTGAGCTGGTGCCAACATTGGACCTCGGCTCAGTACCGGATGAAGAGGAAGAACTGTGGATGGGTAGAAGTGCAGTCAACTCGTTACGAGACGTGGCCAAGTTTCATTGCAACATCACCATCGACAAGGCTAGAAGGGAGTACTTTGGTGAGCTCCATTGTGCAGGTGTACGGGAAAAGTTGCATCTTCTTTTGGACTACTGCGCTGAAGATGTAGAAATCACCCATCGAGTCTATCAGAAAGTCTTTCCGTTGTTCTTGGAAACATGTCCTCACCCCGTTAGCTTTGCTGCATTGCGATTTCTGGCTGCCGAGATCCTGCCTGTCAACGAAACATGGGACGCATATCTCACCAACGCGGAAGCCACGTATCATCAGCTCGAGGATGCCGTGAGGGAACGCCTAGTCGCACTCACCGAAAAGGCGCTCGAGGTCAAGCAAATGCCAGAAGTGTATGAAAACGACCCTTGGCTCAGTCAACTAGACTGGTCAGGCCAGCAAGTCAGGATGGTCAAAGGAAAGAAGAAGAACGACCCACCCAGGCCAGCAGCACGGCAGAAGAAACCTGGTATGCCAAAGTGGTACAAGGATCTCTTCGCCAAGAACGACGCCCCAATGGCCCTTACAGTACGGACACGCATCACGCCCATTCTCTTGAAATTGGCCTGGGATGGAAATCCACTGGTATGGTCCGACATCCACGGATGGACGTACAAGGTACCTATGGATGAGGTGTTTGCCTACAACGAAAAGGGTTTGAAAGAGTTAGACATGTCTGAGGAAACCAATCTGAAGCTTCGAGACGACAGCAAGTATGTGTACTACAAGATCCCGCACAAGGACGGACCGCTCGCAAGATGCGCCAATCCACTCGCCAAGGGCTATCTGCAGTACTTTGAGAAAGGCAAGCTCGGCTCCGAGTATGCGTATGCCAAGGAGGCGCTGGAGATGAACGCCTCTTGCTCGTACTGGATCAGCACAAGAGACAGGATCATGTCGCAAATGGTTGTATATAATGAGGAAGTGCCTCATGCACCCACCCTCGCATCTGCATCTGCATCTGCATCTGCATCGAGCGCGAATACCGAAACCAAGGTCGGCTTCATCCTCCCCCAGATCATCCCAATGGGCACCATCACCCGGCGATCCGTCGAAAACACCTGGCTCACAGCCAGCAATGCAAAGAAGAACCGCGTCGGCTCTGAGCTAAAATCCATGGTCCGAGCACCCCAAGGCTACTGCTTCGTCGGCGCAGACGTCGACTCGCAAGAACTCTGGATCGCAAGTCTAATTGGCGACGCCACTTTCAAACTCCACGGCGGAAACGCAGTCGGCTTCATGACGCTCGAAGGAACAAAGGCAGCAGGAACAGACTTGCACTCGCGCACAGCCGCCATCTTAGGCATATCGCGAAACGACGCCAAGGTATTCAACTACGGTCGCATCTACGGCGCGGGTCTAAAATTCGCCTCAACCCTACTTCGCCAATTCAACCCTTCGTTGACAGAAGCGCAAACGACAAAAACTGCAGAAGAACTGTACAAGAACACAAAGGGCAAGAAGACAATTAAGAAACAGTTACACGAACGACCCTTCTGGCGCGGCGGGACTGAATCCTTTGTCTTCAACAAACTTGAAGACTTTGCCGAACAAGAACGACCCCGCACACCCGTCCTAGGCGCCGCCATTACTGAAGCTTTACAACGCCGCTACCTTAGCAAGGGTGGCTTCATGACTAGTCGGATCAACTGGGCCATTCAATCGAGCGGCGTCGACTACCTCCATCTTCTCATCGTATCCATGGACTACTTGACTCGTCGATATAGTCTCGATGCTCGTCTTGCTATTACCGTGCACGACGAGATACGCTATCTAGTCAAAGAGGAGGATAGGTATAAAGCGGCCATGGCGTTGCAAGTAGCTAATTTGTGGACGCGAGCCATGTTTAGTCAGCAAATGGGTATCAACCAACTCCCACAATCGTGTGCTTACTTCTCCGCTGTCGATATCGACAAGGTGCTTAGGAAGGAGGTGGATATGGACTGTATCACGCCTAGCAATGCCACTCCCATTCCGCACGGAGAAAGCCTCGACATCAACGCCCTGCTCGATAAAGGCGACGAAGCACGTCTCGACCCCGCCATCGTACCGAAAGAAGGAGAGGCGCCGATACCGCACAAATACACACACGCCTACACACCACGCACACCCATCATGACCACACTCCCCGGCTCTGGTTCCGACCCCACACCAGGCCCTGTAGGGATGGCATACCTAAAAGCGCAGATATCCTCCGACGATCTGGAATTGCGAAACATTCTAAAACCTCTCCGCGCCACTCCTTCTCCCCGTGGCAGCAAAAAGACCAAAGCAGCAAAAGATGCTGAGATTGAACAAGAGTCCCTGAAGATCCGAAAAGATGTCCAGCATTATGAACGGATGGCACAGTGTTTACCTGATAATGATGTCTGGCGCAAGGTGTACAAGCCTGCGGACGGGGTCGGGCCGGGAGCGGGGACGGGGAAGGGGAAGGGGAAGGCAGGTAGCGAATTGTGGCAGAGTGGATATGGGACGCATACGAATACGAGGAGTGTGGGGGCGAAGAGTGTTAGGGCTTAGTATAGCGGATACCAAGGGAAGAAGAGGCTGTTTTCATGTTTCTCTCTGTATGCTTTTTTTTGTGTAGGGGTATATGTACTACTTCGGGATAGGCAATAGGGTT
The DNA here is from genome assembly GCA_024321975.1 of Alternaria sp. 'sect. Undifilum'. Classification (NCBI taxonomy): domain Eukaryota; kingdom Fungi; phylum Ascomycota; class Dothideomycetes; order Pleosporales; family Pleosporaceae; genus Alternaria; species Alternaria sp. 'sect. Undifilum'. The sequence continues at coordinate 13,010,956 of JAJJZI010000001.1, forward strand.
GGGCGAAGGAGGATGGGATGGATCGGTATGGTTGGCGCGATATTTGGATCGGTTGCATTGAACTGGCGCATTGCTATTTTTTTCGTAATTGAATTCCTTGAATTTCTTGACCGTTTAGATGGGTTGTGTGCTCCATCTTTCCATCCCCACCTCCATCTCCAGTGTCCCAAGTCTTGGAAAGTGGATAGTAAACTCTTTTCCCCTCTTTTTCTTTGTGGTTTTACATACTCTCTATTCTTCTTTTCCTTTTTCTCTGCCCTTCCGAAAAGGTACAGACGTGCAGATTATGACATCTCTGGGAAGAAAAAAAACTCGGGAATGTTTTGCCTTTGGCTTGCGGTCTTGAAAAGTGGAATGGACGTGTTGGTTTGGGTACGATTTTTTCTAGTCTAAGGGTTGGGGGAACTGTCTCTTCCTAACGAGGATTGAAAATGTTTCAACTACAATTTTGTTACGAATACAACATGAACAGTATGAAAGAGTTCGATTTCTTTTTTTTTCTCTTTTTACTTGAGCGCAGCACGTTGGCAAAATCCGGGCGACACTGCATGTCCCGTCAAGATGCGCAGCGCATGGATGCTGGATATGCTTCCGAATATGCTCGTGATCGTTGCTTATAAACATCTCACTAGTGAACCCATTTTCTCTTTACAGGAATGATAGACTAAATTTGTTTGCTTTTGTTTGCAACTTATGGGTAAGCGAACGTCATGCTCTGCCACCCCTCTGCTACGGTACCCCTCCTACAACCTTTCTCCCACCACTCTCCTATCACTCTCCCACCCCTTTCCCACCCTGAGAAGAAGAAAACCAAGAAATGCTGCACCGATCTGCACAACATGTCCCGAATCGTATTATCGTCTTCCAATGATGAAGCTCTAGTGGAGACTCTAATTAAGGTGAACTTTGTCTCCCTCCCTCAATCTCTACCGACCGATCGATCGCATATTACATGCAAGTCTATCACGAGAAGGAAAAAACACAAGATCAGGAGACGCAAGAAAAAAGTAAAAAGGAGATGACCGCCCAAGCCGGCAGCGGGGAGGCGGCGGGAGCAGTGAGTTACAGCCAGGTTTCTTGTTATCGTTACATGCAAGGTCAAGGTAAGATGTGCATCATGCAGCTGTACAATGAAGCAGTAGGGAAAACAGCATGCGGGCATGTGGTTTGCATCATACTTGGTATTATTGACGTATGTCTTCTGATCTGTGAGTTCAACTATAAAATCGCATCCTCACGTCTCTATTTTCTTCACGCATCAGCAACTCACTTTAGGCTCTTCCCTAAGAACAACACTCTATCAAGCTTCTCAACAAAAACTTCATTTCTGCAAAATATCAGACCAAAACACCAAGATGGATCAGGACGAGATCAAAATCCTCCAAGAACAGGTAGCCCTCCTGACGAAGTTACCCGCACCAGCGCAAGCCCCTGATGCTCTTGAAAGCGGCATCGTCAGGATTTTCAACGATGACAACTTCGGTAACAATTACGATATTGAAATTGAGGGGCAGTATGCGAGCGACAAGCGCCACAGACTTTTCAAAGATTGTTACAATAAGGCTACCTGGATTACGTGGAACCTACCGTTGAATACAGTAGTGACAATGATGGAACACGAAAAAACCCTTGACAAAGGCCAATTCTTGGCCGATATTCGTGGTTGTGGTCGTTGCCTTGAGTTGGTTGGCACTGGAAAAACGGAAGCGGTCGACCTCGACAGACTACACATGAACGACTGCTTCAAAGGATTCTTCTGGCGAGAAGTGGATTTGAAGATGGGAGCCATCGAGGTCTTCGACACTACCATAGAGGGCCTCAAAGAACAGAAAATGTGGGCCCGTCATACCATATTCTTGAGCGAGTGGACGCCAGGGACACCCCATTCATTGCAATCCTGGGAACTGCACGACAAAATCAGTTCTGTCCGCTGGCGCACACTTCAAGATCGGCAAACAGTTACTTTTTACGAGCACTCGGATGGCACTGGATCTGAGTACAGCAACATCAAGGGATGGGGCAAAACCAAAGAAGAAAAGGATCTCCACAGGATTGAACATGGTGACAAATTCAGTTCGTTTTCGTGGAACGCAATCAACCCTGTTAAAGAAGAGATCGAACCCATCAACGTCACTGCTGATCCTGTCAACGGATCTCCGTTTTTCAACACAATATCTGGGATAAATGATGGCGATCAGCCACAGCCAAGCAAAATCTCGATTATGGAAACCATGACTCAAGAGATCACTGTCGAAACCACAGACACCACAGCAACAGCAGTTGAAGCTTCACTGCAAACTACAGCGAAAGCTGGCGCTGAAAACGCCGCGTCCTACGAAGTGCAATGGTCACTGTCCGTGAGCCACTCATGGGAGCATACCGATCACAAGAGCACCAAAGTCACCAAGACCAAGGCAATAATCGTTGAAGAGCCGATCGTTATTTCCCCGAGGCGCAAATATACCGCGAAGCTCTATGTAGACATTGGAAAGGTTGCCAACAAGGTGTACAAGGCCAAAGCCACTCGCTGGTACAAACATAACATAAGCGGCTGCGAAAACGACAAAGGACTGTACAAGCGAGTTGAGACCATCAAACTCAACATAAGCGGCAGCCTCCAATGTTCGGTTAGAAAGGAATTACATGAGTATCCGCTAGACGATTCCAAGCTGAATGCTGCGATAGACAAGGGACAGAGCGCGGCGAACAAGACATTAGATACTGCTCAAGAGAAGGGGAAAAACATTGCCAACATGATGAATCCTTTTGACAAAACTGGAATGGTACAGCCGAACTCTACCTAGGTAACCAAGGGTCAAGGACGTGGTCTAGAGCTTGTCGTCAAAGTTAGATGACGTATCTCCTGGAAAAGCCCTCTGTGGTGCTATCTCGTGCAGGGACAATGTCAGCTGTCTTCACACGAACCAGCTCTAGTACTTGGTTATTTCATACAATCACTACAATCCCATTCACTAGTGCTTTTCGTATGTGATGTCGCACATATTGCAGATAATTTCGAAACGTCCCAAGGTCGAGCTCTTTTGTTGTACATCGTCTGTTATAACGCAAACCGCTAAAATCCTTACCTATTTCTATAGCAATACTACAAAAGTTTCCTATCTAAAAGGGTAAAGAGAACTAAGTACGTCTTTTGTTGCTTCATGTGTTTCTCAACCCTGTAAAAGCTATCAACAATCCTACATGTTCTTTCCTTCTACTCGGTCTCTCGACATATTTTTTTTTATTTAAAAAAAAAAGCCGCTTAAAAAATAGCAGGCCATCTTCCCTTCGCTGCCAGATACTGTGTAACTTGTCGTCGACGAGTTGTACGCCCCCACTCCCCTATAACTCTTCCTATGATCTCCTTGGTTCATATCACGCTAAAGGCGATTAATGCAGTATCAGGAGATGAAGCAATTTTTCTTAAACTAGAAGCAGAAAAAAGAAACCACGGAAACGTATTGTGTCTGTGGTAACAATGTCCTGTCTTTATCGTACCTCGTTACACTACAAGTACCTTTTTAACCAAAAAGAAGAACAAGAAATATCAATGTCTATACCTTGTGCCACTTGAACGCTCGTGTTAGAATTGGCTCAAAGACGACGGTATCACGGATATGTGCAAGCGCAAAGACGCCGGACTCGCGCAAAAGCTACTCATACTTTTACTGTCGTTTCTACATGGCACTAATCTCTTCACCTCGAAATCCCGGCCAAGGTTTCAAAAGCGAATCTTAGAGGACATGACGCAGGAATTAAATCGTCTTGCTGATATGTGCGGTAATACCCTGTAGTATTACGTCTGATACAGGCGATCTGTCAATGACCCGCCTGATATGAAAATGCGAAGAGAAGTAATTTATGATCCTGTCTCTTAGAGGGTGTTGACAGGTTGCATCTGAGCGAAGAGAATTACACAAACAAGAAAACCCAACGCAAATTAATGTGAAGAAGGGGCCTCGAAGTCCAGGGATATTATTGATGCAAGCAGCCAAACACGGTCAACTCAGTCTCCATAATAATTGGCCGCAGCCTTCCCAAAAGCCAACCAGACATGAGCGCATGTCATACCACTATCCCTAATATCCAAACAGAAGTAAGATAGGGTCTACATTGCCGTGAATCTAACACGATGTAACACACAGCATGCCGTCTATATGTCTATGCCAAATACCAAACAGCAATCGCATAGGTAGATAAAGACAGTTATCGTCGGGACGATGGCGAGTCGACGAAGAGAAGAGAAAGGTGTCGGGGGTATCGTAGAAGCAGGTGAATCATAAAGGTTAAATCAGACAATGAGAAGTTTCTCAACGCTGTCGCCCGCGCTGCGCTCGCTCATTCGGTTCCACACTGCGTACGTAAGAACGCCGCAGGCAGCCCACATGACGGGTACGGCGGCTTCGGCACCAGCTGTGAGGGTTGTTAGTGTGCTTTCTTTGATTTTTTGTTGTCGACGTGGTTGGTAAGGGCTGTGACGTACTTGGTCGCTCGGCCTGTGCGGCCATCTCCATGACGCGTGCAGCGCTGCTGGATGAGCTGGACGAGTTGGCGCGGATGCTGGCGGGTGCGATGCGCTTGCCGGCGAAGGCGGCGGCGAGGGGAACGCGAGTGGTGATTCGGGAGAACATTTTGGTTGAAGGGTGTTGTTTTGGTTGTGGGATTTGGTTGGTGTTGGTGTTATCGAGTCGACGAAACGAGGAATTTATGTAGCGATGAGTGGTGATGTGATTGTTTCGATGAGACAGGTGTAAACACGTCTGAACAAACAAACAATTGTGGATGATCGTCGTAAGAAACTTCTTGAATGAAAGTGGTCTGAGTGAATGCGGGGAAGAAAAGAGGAAGCTGACACGGACGACAGTTTATATAAAGAAAGTGGGCGTGCGCAAGGTGTTGTTGTGGGTCTCAGCGAAGGCGAAAAGAGAAAAGGGAAAAGGAAGAAAGGAGGCGACGCCGGCAGAAAGTCCAAGGGCGGTGAGCGGTCCGTGCAGGGATGGACTTGGGCGAGATAGGCTTGGCCAGAAACATGGAACCGGGTCGAGGTCGGATCTAGCAAAATCTCGAGTCGCCTGGGGTAATTACTGTAACTGTCCCTTTTTCTCGATCGGCGTCGACGGGGACAATGGAAAGGCCCTCCCACTATGCTTCTTTTTGTGAGTCGTTGTAAAACTCGGTGGAAAGGACAGATCAAGTGTATTGCGACTGGAAAAGACCGGCATTGAGCCTCTCCGAGATCCGTCCGACTCTATCTCGCATCGAGCCGCGAAGACGCTGCTGATGAGATGGAGAGGTGCAGCGTGTACCCCTTCTAGACCAACAGTAGTAGCGTGAGGGAGAATGTGGCGTGAAATATCGCGCGGAAACGATGGTGGGCAGGGAGGCCGGGTGGCATTCATGGCGAGTTGTAATTGCGGAGTAGTAGATCAGAGCCGGTATAGATGTTACAAGCATCATTTTATACCAAGTAACGCAGCCAAATGTGTGTTACGCACAACCCCTGCGCTCGTGGCCCCAATCGCCTCGGTGTCACGAGGGACCATCAGGCTCCGCAATCTTCGTCTTCTCCTTCTTCTCCTTCTTCTCCACAACCTCCTCATCCAGCAGCTTGAGACTCAACTTCTCCAAGCGCTCCTGCAACGCCTTCTCCGTCTCCCTAAACCTCTTTTCAAACGCCTCATCGTCTTTCCCTCCAAACTCCCCCGCGGTAGGCGTTTTATCCCCCTCGCCACTCCCGTCCACGGTCGCATTTTCTTCATCACCACCACCTCCATCCTTCTCCTCCTTCCTACCAGCAGCAATGCGCCTCTTCTTCACCTCCTCCGCTCTCCTCATACATATCTCTAGTCTTCTCAGACTACTCTTCGGCCACGCACTCTTCATATTGTGCCCCCTGGGCACAGTCTTCGCATCGTCCGGCAACCGCACCCAGTCCAACTTGCTTTCCATGAAAATATGCATATCCGGCTCCATCAAGCTAGGGAAATCCAGAGTCCCCACCCTCAAGTCCACAATCGCTTCACTTAGCGCACTGCTAGCCCATAGTTGGACGTGGCATTGCGGGCATTCGACATGCCTGTAGATTCCCCCCGGACTCTTTTCTCGACTGATGAACAGCGGGGTTGTGGGAGATATGACTTGGATGTTGTACAGCTCGATGTTGAGGCCGAGACTGAATGCGCTGCCATTGGCTTTTTGGCAGGAAATGCAGTGGCAGGCGTAGCAGTAGAGCGGGGATGTAAGCAGCCGGTAGCGGATGGTGTTGCAGACGCAACTGCCTGTTATCGCTGGAAAAGGTTTTGTCGTGGACATGTCAGTGCTCTCTGGGGGTTAGTCGTTCCGGGTCTGTGATTAGCTACAAGGTGGGGATGTCGCGTGCGTGGGCAGCCGACGTAGGAAGAAGCTACCAAGCCGCTACCTAGGCACCTAGTCGCGAATCTTTCGCGTCTTCAGCGGAAGGCATCGCAACTTGACAATCATGCTAGTTGCACACAATATGTCGACAACAGACTATGACGATATGCGAAACACTCACCTATCCCAGATCATAGTCAGTTGTAGCACAAGCTTTGGCAAAATGAGAGAAGAATCCTAATCATATCTCACATTCCAATTCTGACAGCAAGTCCAAGGAGCTCGAGAAATCTGTCGAGTACATATACAGATGGTTCCTTACATATTATAAAAAGACCTCTCAGCCTACGCAGTGGCGCTCTTGAAAGGATTCCGTGGTAAAAACTTCGCAATCCCACTCTTTGGCTCTGGATCCTTTACCTCCGGCACACTCTCATACGCATAGGCCTCCTTGTCAACAAGATACTCTCCATCCGTCAACTTCAGCGCATCCATAACCCTCCTGACTTCGTTATTCTTCTCAATCTCAAACTCCTCCTGCGAAAGCAACAATGTCTCTCCCCTTGCCTTGTGGATTTCCAATGGCTCGTGTTCGATGGGTTCGGGCCACTGACCCGCCGCGTAGAGGGCGTCTTGCATATCGGCCCAACGGACGGAGACGCCTTGGAGTGTGTAGGGCTTGACGGCGGATTTTTTTAGTGCTAGAGGGAGGACGGAACGGGCGATGTAGTGGTCGCGCGCTTGGGCTTGGGCTTTTGCTTGGAAGGCTTGTTCAAGGGTGGCAATCTCACCGCGGTGACCGGCCAGGAGTTCACGGTCCATTTCGAGATCTGTCTTGGAGCGAATGGGGTCGGGGTTGTCGAGCGCCTCTTGCAGAACGCGGGCCTGATCTCTCAATTCGTCTAGTTTGCCTTGAGCACCGAGTTCGTTTGCAGGTGCCGCTCGACGTGCGAGGTCTTCCTGTATGTTCTTGAATTGCTCCGCCTTTCGCAAGGCGTACTGCAGCTTCCGCAGGCGAGTTTCGAGGCTCTCCTTGGCGGCCTTTAAGCTCTTCTGGTCTGCCTCATTCTGGTTGTGCTTCATCTTCAGCTTCAGATCCATGGCCCGTATTTGGCCCTGGAGCCACTTGACGTTGTCGGTGGGCTTTGCCTTGGCCAGCCCCGCATTGGCTATGGCATCGATTTGCTGCCATCGCTTGTCGAGGAAAGCCGTTGCCTTGTTCTGCTGCTCAAGCTGCTCCTCCGTGGTGTTGGCGCCGTGCTGGTCTTGTATACGCAGCACTTCTGCCAGGTCGGCGCTGGTATTGGCGCGCTGATCCATGATCTTCTTCATCCTCGACTTGCAGTCCATGCGAATGTACTCCGGGTTCGTCTTGTCCCAGGCAGTCTCGTGCAGTCTCCGGAACTCGCGTAGCTTGCGGAAAGCATTGTGGCCTTGGCTTGGGGTGGGAAAAGTGAGGACGCAGTGGGGTACCCATTCGTCAGGACGTAGGACAGGCGGCTTGGAGTGCTTGCCAATGAAAGGAAGCTGTTCAAGGTGGTGGTTCTGCGAATGTCAGTACTGAGAAACGGGGGGATCCCATGAATTCCATACATCTAGAAGTTCCTGCAGCGAGTATATGATTTGATTCGTCTTGGTGTTGCGGAACATGTAGATGATTTCGCCATGCTTGGCAGTGCCTTCTGGGTCTACCACGTCCCGCAGCGTATACGGCTTGATAGGCGCGACCACGTGCTGCCCGGTGGCTTGCCGTCTCGCCTTTTCGTTTACAACGGTTTGTAGGCGGACGTGTTTGGGGTTCGATTGGCGCTCGACATAGGCGGCGATTCGCTTTTGCATGTGCTCGACATGCTGTGGCGTGATGCGTCTCGCGGTATTGGCAAATGTGACGGGCTTTAGTGGCAGCTTGTACCGGAGCCGGGCAAGAGATCGAGGCATGGCCGCGGGATTGCTGGTCATGTCAATCGCCCGTTCACGCTGTTGGTCGTGAATGCAAAGATGCGAGATTCAACCGCGCACGGGCCTCCAGCCTCGGAAGCCAGCAGCACTTCGGCTGGCTCCAATACGAAGTACGACAGCTCCCCATCGCGCTTCCACTCGTAGCAAGCTCCTACTATGAGCCGGTACACTGCGATTGCTCCGGCGCTGAACGATACGTGTCAGGATGCCTCAATGAGGCCTTGTTCGCTTACACCCTGCCCCTGCCGTCGCCTCCCAGCCGGATTAGCTACGCAACATGGCCGGCGAGCCAGTCCAGACAGCCGAGCAGCCCAAGTCTCCACCACGTGAGCGGCCGTGGCTGTTGCCATATGTATGTTGGGCCGGTGGCAGGATGGCTGTAGTCACTGACGGTCTCGCCAGAATCGCAAGCTCAGACACCTCCAAGGCATCACGATCCGTAATCTTACGCTGACCACGACACCCCTAAAGTCGCGCGCGCGGACTATCGACGATGAGGCGGTACCAAGTACGCTCAAATCGCCTACCAAGGCGCTGGCTCCAAGGGAGGGTAGGGGTCTGGCGCATTCGCGGTCTTGGAGCGACCTCATCTCTCCCGAGGCTGCCGTCCGGCGCAGCCATGGCGATTTGCGCGAACACACAAGTCCGAACAAGGCGACTAGACCGGGACATGGACAAGGACTGCGAAGACGCTCAACTACGGATTGGGCCAGCGCGAGTCCGTTGACTCGCCAGAAGAAGTTGGAAGACATCACCGCAGGCCGCATGGCGGACACCTTCTTCAGCCTGCATGTCGAGCATCAGGAAGACCCAGTATACATCTCTGAGGTCGCGGAGAAGGCGATGAACCCAAACTTCAAATTCTTCCATCTCGGACCCTGTGGCCCTGGTGTCACGCGACTTGACAAGCTCACTGTAAAGGTGTGGGCCAAGAGCGAGTCTATGCATGGCTGGCAGTATCTTATCGACTACACGGTACAGTTTAGGTCGCTGCAATTCATTGGCAGGACGCTCGGAAGCTTTAGGCATCCGCTGCCTCAGAACTGCGTACTGTTCCATATTACAGATGGCATCTATACTAGCTTCACGGATCTGCCGGTACAGGAGCGAATGCGCCCTGAGGTATTTGCGCCACCAAAGGAAAACCCGGACGGAAAAGCTCTTAGCTCTTCGTCGTATGACGCCCTAATGCGACTATCAACACTAGACGATTGCATCCAGGATGCGCTGACGACGCGAGACTGGATCGCCGAGGAGATTGAAGGCATACTTGCGGCAAACAAGGATGATATATGCACGGTGGAGTCGGTCGCTGAGACGGAAGACAGCCTGCAGACTGTCCAGGCTGCTGTGACTGCTGAAAAGCGGCGAGTGGTGGCTGCGCGGAAAAGGCGTGACGAACTACAAGCCAACATCAATTACCGACGAGAGAAGATGCAGGCCGGCCAGGTCCAGCAAGCAGAAGCCGACGCCGCACTATCCGAACAACAAACAAAGTGTAGTCAGACCAAGGAGCTCATAGAAAAAGCTGGTGATGATATCACTGGGCAGAGACGAAGGGTCTGCGAAGATCTACTCAGGATATTTCCCATTGAACCTGTTCCGGGTAAGGCCCTTGCCTTCACAGTACGAGGCCTTCTCTTACCCAACTCCGTTTTTGACGACGTGGAAGAAGACGTCACTTCCGCAGCACTCGGCTATGTGGCCCAGCTCGTCAATTTGCTGTCATGTTACCTCTCGGTCATGCTACCGTATCCAATATCACCACACGGCTCGACATCGACCATTGACGATCCGCTCGCCGTTACCAAGAACAACCAGAATCCACAACGCACTTACCCATTGTACATGAAGAACGTTGTAAGGTATCGCTTCGAATACGGCGTCTTCCTCCTCAACAAGAACATTGAAATCCTATCCAACTCTCTTGGGCTACGCCCCGTCGACATCCGACACACTTTACCGAATCTCAAGTACCTGCTTTACATCACCACAGCTGGCAAAGGCGAGCTTCCAGCACGGAAGGCAGGTGGCATCAAAGGCTTATTGCGACAGGATGGTGTTCTTTCGAGGAAGGGGAGTATGGATAGTACGGTTACGGCGAGTAGTATTGGCACACCTACTACAGAGCTGAAGAGGGGTTTGGAGATTGCAGGTAAGAGATTGGAGCTGGGAAAAGGAAACGGCGCGCCAGTCACTCAAATACATGTGCACGCAGGGAGTAGGCTGAGACCCACTGCATAGTGTGAACGTATAGATGTTGGGTGGCATGTACATGATACAGACCGAGGCGAGGTCTGACTGTCTTGGTAGGTGCATGTAGCTATGTAGCTATGTAGCTATGTAGGTATTCCCAGTACCGATAGTTTGCAATATAGTAGCACCCAAGGTACCTTTGTTTTTTTTTTCCTGCGTGTTCCATGTGCCTGACCCTGCATGCTCGAGCCTCGTGGTAGATGTGATCGACGTGCTAATCCCTGTCAGCCTTAGTGTGCCAAGAGCTCCACTGCACGCTAGTGGGAAATTGCTTGGGAGGGCAGGCTGGCTGCACGCGGCGAGCCTCGGGAAAGCTGGAAAGGAGTCGCTTGCATCCGCTTTTTACATGGCTTCCGTGCTGGCCGCGACTTTTTTGAACTGACATTAGTTTGGGAGTTGTCATCTTCTATTCTGACCTCCCGACTTGCTGCTGCCCGATTCCACCTACTTGGACGCCCCTGCCCTGCGCTTCCGTCTGCGGATCAGCGCCTCTCCCGCATCAACTCCTCGCTCACCATGACGGAACCCTTCCCACCACTCAACGGCGCACTGCCACATACCACGGCTGCAAACGGCGCACCGAGGCGGAGAAGAAAGTCCAGTGCGCTGGGCTCTGATGTACCTGGCGATGTCGACGTACCGGCCTTGGCAACACATCGAACGAGCACCCCGCCGCTGAACAGTCCCGCGAGCATGGATTCGGTAAGTAGAATTGCTTTTTTTATGCCCTGAACTACTTCGCACTCCAAACGTATCCTAGGCAAGGCAGGGCCAAGAACAAGCGCTGACCACACTCCCAGAAACCAGAGAAATCCACCCGTCGCTCAAAACGTCGAACAACACGACGCTACCTCTCCAAAGCAAAGCGCATGTGCATACGCCACACATGGCTCCTCCCTCTCATCATCGGCCTCACCATCATATCCCTCTACTTGATCTATCCCTACCCGTCGAATCCGCTTTCCGCCTGCCTCTTCCTCTCCTATCCACTCGCACGCGACGACCCCCTCATCCCAGAACATGTACGCTCCGACCCCAAAGGCCCAATCCACTACGGAAAAGGCGGTCGGGATTTTGCCTTTGTCGGTTTCTACATCATCGTTCTTTCCTTCACACGCGAGTTCTGCATGCAGCGCCTCATCCGCCCCATCGCAATCCGCCTCGGAATCCGAAACCGAGACAAGCAATCCCGCTTCATGGAACAGGCATACACAGCACTGTATTTCGCTATATACGGCCCCTTTGGTATCTGGATCATGTCGCGAACACCCGTGTGGTACTTCAATCCCATGGGCATGTACGAGGGCTTCCCACATCGGACACACGAGGCTGTCGTAAAGGCCTACTACCTTCTCCAAGCTAGTTACTGGGCTCAGCAAGCCATTGTGCTGTTGCTTATGCTGGAGAAGCCGAGGAAGGACTTTAAAGAATTGGTTGCGCATCACATTATCACCGTTAGCTTGATTTGGTTGAGCTACAGGTTTCATTTCACCTACATGGGCATTGCTGTGTATATTACCCATGACATTTCTGATTTCTTCTTGGCTGTAAGTTTGAATTTCCTTTTTACATCTCATCACATCGTCTTGCTAACTTGATCGACAGACATCCAAATGCCTAAACTACATCGACTCCCCCATCGTCGGCCCCTACTTCTTCGTTTTCATGTGTGTATGGGGCTACACGCGTCACTACATCAACCTCAAAATCATCTACTCCATCCTCACCACATTCAAAACCGTCGGGCCCTTTGAACTCAACTGGGAAACGCAACAATACAAGTGCTGGATCAGCCAGTACATCTCCTTTGCGCTGCTGGCGAGTTTGCAGGCGGTGAATTTGTTTTGGTGGTTCTTTATTTGCAGAATTGCGTACAGATTTGTGGTTTACAAGGACGCCGATGACGACCGTAGCGAGTATGTACCGACGGATGACGAGGTTGAAGAGAAGGAGAAGTTGATCAAGCAAGATGTCGAGGGTGAGATGGAAAAGGTTGAGGGCGCTGGGATGGACAAGATTGAAGATGCGCCGAGTACACCCGCAAACGGGTCGGGGGTGCAGATGAAGGGTGAAGATAGTATCGGGTCGAGGGTTAAGCAACGGAAAGGTGGAAAACAATAATGGAAATGAATGAATTGTGGGAGACATTAGTATTGGGATAGAAAAGGGGTTCTAGAGGTAAGACTGTTGAGCAATTGACAGTTATTGGTCTCACCATGGTTTGCGCTGGTGATCGGACAGGATTTTTTATATATTGGTGTGTTCTACTTCCATGTGCAAATGAGTGGTAAGGGCTAATGAAGAAATTAGATAATTGTTCACCTTCAAATCATCATGTGGCTTGGACTTGTGATCTGGGTCGTGGTACACTCGCGCTATTCTCGCGTATTCATGTAGGTTTGTGCTCCGTTACTTCCAGATGCTCAGTGTTTTATATGTGGGCTATCGCTGCCGACGAGCCACTTTCGTTCCATGGATGGATGACTGCGTCCAGGTATTATGTCCGCATCGTTTCCTCAGCGTTGTATTGGTTTTTGTGATTGCGTGCTGGGTCTTCAAGGGGCTAGCGGCTCGAATGATGACCCAATCAGCCTTCTTGGCGCTCGACGCAGTCGTCAGTAAATGTCGCTGCGTATCCTTCTTAGCGGCGATGTGTCCTCACGAGAAAACTCCTTTTTGCGTATGCTGCTACCTAGCTCGAACGAATGAGTCCCGGGCCTGCAACAGTTGTGGACAGTTTTCCGGCCTACCTATGTCTACCGCCTTGAACGCGTTGATCTTGCAATTGGCAATGCGATAGCAGTGATGTGTTATCATCGCCAGGCGCTTACGCGAAGTTTGCAACGGCTGTATAGCCTAGGTATGTTTACTGGCAAGCTTTCATGTAAATCAGGCAGCAACATTATCGTAGTCTGGATAAGGCGCGCATTTAGTGGTCGGCGAGACCTATCGCAACCATACAAGACGTTGATGTTGCATATATGGTCGCCTAGAGAAGTGTTCTCTTTTTTTTCTATTTTTTTATTATAAAAGACAAGTACCCAGGACTCAGGACTTCCATAACCTAAACATAGTTGCAACACCAAAGTCGGAAAAAAGCAGTACGTACACCTGCTCAGTACACTAGAGGATCCAACTACCACCGACACGATACTCATCCAACGCCGCCTCACGATGGCGACATCTTCTACCCCGGACACGGCGGGGCCGCTACCCCCAACTCTTTTCAATATCTATCGAACGTACAAACGCGAGACCTCGATTGTTATCGGCTGGCTCGTTTCTTTCGACAAGGCAGCTGAGCCTAGTTCGTTACTCAGCGCAGAGAACGATGAAGAGTCAGCACTGCAGGACTTGACAGTACGCCAGATCGCCGACCGCGCCCGTAAGGCCGCAAGCATGGGCAAGAGACCTTCGCATAGTATCGAGACTGCCTTCAAGAGGGTCATCACGAACCGCAGCAAGTTGACCAAGCATTACGAGACACTATCATCAGCTACACAAGGAGTTCGGGATTCCACAGAACGCCACAAGGTCTTTAATGAGACATTGGCTGAAGCATACGCATTGCTATTTCCAAGATTGGTGCGTAGTAAGAATGAGTCCAAGAATGCGCCGGAGCAATCGCCCGACCGACCCGCCACCAGTTGTACGAATACCTTTGAGGCTCTTGCTGGGTTGATAGAGCTAGAAGAGAATTTCGACATTTCCGCATCCGAGTTTTGGGGGGATGACGTCGCCACGACTAATATCAAACGCTCCTCTATCGCGGAAGACCCCATTGAGAATATTATCGCTACACAAGCGTACACGGCTGAACTTGATGCTATCTTGGAAACTATAAAATCCATCTGGAGATCTTTCGCGGCGGGTGACATGCCCCTAACAGTTGCAGGCTGGCTAACAAACCTGGCCCAGCTTTTTGCGAGAATGTTAAGTCCTCCCAAAACGTTTGGGCATCAACAAGCATTATTCTGCAGGTTTAGCGAGCTCGGTGGACTACGAGAAGGGCTGACCTTGGATGATTTGGTATCGGACGATTTTGCCGAGTTCACCCACGGATGTGGCTTAGGTTGGCCATTACATCTCCTAACATCCTTTCTGGAAACAAACGAACTTCCGCAATCTTCTGAAAAAGAGTGTCGCCCTTTCAAGAGTTTCTTCCGGAATGCATCTGAGGAGCACGAGGCTAAACTAAGCTTCGCGCATTCAGTTATTGGGCTTGTATCTCGCGACAAGGGTGAGCTTTCGGAGGAGCGTCTGGCTAAGGAAACCGACATCTGCGCTAATCGATACGACCATGATATACTTCTACTTGCATCAATGGTCAAGAGTGTTTCCCGAAGCTCGGCCTTCGAACGATATCAACCGATACCGTTGCCGGATGAACTCCGTGGACGCGGACGGACTATTCTCAACGCACAGATACAACATCCCTTCGTTATTCCCCTTCTTGCTGATCTCAAAAAGAAGGTGGTAGATATTTCAACTGTGGTAGCGACGCATCTACTTCTCGAAAGTGGGCGTAATTTTCTTCACGAATGTGAGAAAATTGGCAAATACCCACCAAACTGTCGGATCATTCTCTTAAGACGCGTCAACGACATGATTAGTGCTATAGCGCATTTGTTCCCTACCGGTGTACCGGACATCAATGTCGCGTTTCACCCCAAGACCGTAGAATTCATTTTGTTACTGGATTTAAACTTGAAGTTCTTCCGCTCCGACAAGACGTTCGACGTTTACTCCCAGTCTCCTTGGGTTACAGGAAGCTACATGTCCGGTTTGTCAGACCTTTCGCTTTTTGTTGGTCTTGAGATACTCAACGACGGGGACTGCTTCGGCGCTGTGATGCACATGTACAACATGTTGCAGCAGGTCGACGCTGGCTGCCCAAAAATTCCGATACTCGAACAATTACGAACTCTTTTCAAATCAGTCGTTTTTGCAGGCAAGAAGGAACCGCGAAGAAACTTCGCAGACATCTTCGAACTCTTTTGTGGTGGAGCAAAGATTCACAAGGATAAGTCTTTCAGATTACTTGGACAGGCCCGACCAAAGGAACACCGTCACGTTCATAAGGAAGACTCAAAGATTTCTCTTAAAAAGATGCCGCTTTCTGCTCGTGAGAGCTTTTATAACATTTACTTGTTCCATGCCTCTTTCTGGGTTCAACTCACCGGCGAACCCAAGATGGCCCAGAAATCTTTTTCGCATAAAACATATGACGATGTATTCGCCACGTTCCCACCATCGGATCTTCTCCGCCGTGCGAAAGAGGTTCTTCGGCCTGAGTACGAGGGCACGTTTCCAATGGCCAGGGTGAACTACTTCGCAGTCTTTGGTCTTTGCCAGGAAATACTACTAGCGATCGTGACGCGCTTCAAAGAACTCGGGTCAGCAGCGTGGCCAATAGGATTCGAAGATATTGATTCTCCAGGGCTTAGTCATATTGAGAATATCAGTATTGAGTGTGCCCTCAAATGTGTTCGGATAACGATGAGGCTTCTTGATGGCATGCACTATGGCTACAATATGGTGAGAAAGAAAGGCCAGGTTGGTTACAACAAGCAGTGGAAAGATGCCATCGAAAAAGTACCGCCAATAGTCATAATGCGAGACACTATCGCGAAGGTATGCGAGGGGAGGAATTTGGAGGACTTCCTGTGGAAGAACGTTTGAGCGGCGCTTGACGGGTTGGGACGAATGGTAGGAAGAGATAGTTTGGAATTAATACTACCTCCTTAACAGTACCTAAAGATAATCACTACATTTTATGCTCCGCTTTATGACAACCTCAGTCTCTTCCTTGCACGTAGTTCGTCAGCTCCCTCATCATCTGCCACCTCTTCTGTCTCCACCTTTACATCATCTTGCTTCTTTCGCGCCTCCTTGTCCAACTCCTTGTATCCATCAGAGGAAATGTATGGGATACGTCCGAATTGCGGTATGTGTGCTGGAATCGCGACCTGACCTCTCTTTGGTGTCCGCAGGGCATCCATGATTCGATCGATTATCCGCAGTTTGCGTAGTGCACCCGTGTTGATGATCGCGTCGGCGAAACTGTTTGCACAGCTCAAGCTCCAGACGTGAACGAGTTTCTCTTGCCCAATCCGGACAGCACGTCGCTCTGCTTGTAGGGTATCGAGGCGGTTTCACCAAGGCTATCAAGTCCAAGTTAGTATATGTATCGCGCGCATTTAGTACGGACTTGCATTTACCTCGAAAAAGATGATCTGCGAGACAGCGTTGATGGTTAGTCCCGTGCCACCGGCCTTGGCCTGGATACCTATAGGCGTCTTCGTGGACGTCAGCGTCGAGCTCTGCCACCTGTAGAGCATGTTGTCTTTCTGTTCGCCGTCGAGCAGCCCGGAGTAAATTGGGATCTCGATGTCGTGTCGGCGAAGGAATGCCTCTGCTATGATGACGAGACCTTTGTAGAAACGAGACCAGATAATGATCTTCTCGTTGGGAAATCCTGTCAGGATGTTCTCGTAGAGCGTCATTAGGGCCTCGCAGCGTTGGGTGAATATTTCTTCGTCTCTCATCTTGCTCACCCGCTTGAGGAACGTTTGGTGTTTTCTGTTGGTTTGGCCGTGAATGCCTCTCTTGGTCTTCTTCTTCTTCTTCTTCTTCTTCTCGTCTTGCGTCTCATTACGCCCTGTATCCAGGTCCGCATCATCACCTTGCTCTTCGAGAAACTCAGCCTCGTCATCGTCGGGGTCATGATCAGTATCGTTCACCGGGAGTTCGGGTTGGTTCTCATCTGCTTTTGATGCCGACGCTGTCATCGATGGAAGCCCAGCTGTTGGAATCCACACTCCAGTAGCCACTTGGTCATCGCTTCGGTGAATTGGCTGGGATCGATCTTGCCCTTGTCGGTGTCTGCCCATGCTGGAAGGCTCTTCGCTTCTTTGGCGTCGTTCGTTTCCATAGCCTCCGCCTTGGCTTTGGCGTCGCGGATGGCATCAATGAAACGCTCTCTAGCGTGCTTGAGATCGACGGGCTTTGACTTCATAGCCTTCTTCTGACTGTCAGTATAGGTGGCAAGGACGGGGAAACTTGACTCTTGTTCAGCCCTAGTGCAATAACCCATAGCAGACTTTAGCTCATCATCATCTAGTGCTTGCTCGCCCTTATTCATTCGAGCTACCCTGGTAAAGCACTCAATAAGGAAGATTGTGATTTGCGATTTGAGGTCCGAGGTCGTGAACATTGTTGGCGGCTCGTGCCTTACCCCGTTAACGTCCAATTGGTCGATATCGTATAAGATTGGCGAATTCGACGGCGTTGGGCGCTTTGCAGGTCCCATTCAAGGACGCATCAGCAAAGACTTTGAAATAGTCGTGTCGAGTCTTAAATGGCTCTCGTGGTAGCAGCGCGCAGATGGACAGTATGTCGGTCCAGACATCGCCACATGGCGTGCCCGTCATCAGGTCAACACAGGGCGTGATGATCTCTTGAACGGCTGCTCGTTGCTTGCCGTCCCACTCCTTCAGTTTATGAGCGTCATCGAGGACTTTGGTGGTGATGCGGAATGGGAGCAAGTGTAGGAGGCTGGTATAAAGAGGTACGTTGGGTCTGCTAGTCGGCAGGCGTTCTTCTCGTGCACATTCGTCGGCGGTCTGCTTTCCACATGTCTTCCAGATATGCATGTACCTTTTGAATTTGGTCAGCTGGCGCAGCTGCCACATGACAGCAGAATAGGATGCGAGCACAATGTCGTAGTCGCCCTCCCATAAGTCTGCGAATGTTGCTTGCGAGTTGTCGAGGATGTGCACGCGTGGTTGGAGTCCCTAATTACAATTAGATCCGAATTTACAGAGTGTGACACGAAACGACCTACCTTTGTGTAGGAAGCTGCGGCCTCTCGCGCCCAGGTCATAAGAACAGCCTTCTCGGTAAGGACGAGACTGAATGCATCATTGTAGCATCGTTTCTGCGACATGATCAGATCAAGCGCCTGGGTTGTCTTGCCGAGTCCTATGAGGAAAATTCAGCCATTTGTCAATGCAAGTGGGGATATAGGACTCACCCATCTCGTCGATGTTCATTGATCCACCAAACGTCTCTCTGGCTTTGAGAGCCATGGCAACACCTGGCACCTGCCAGGGATACCGCTTCCGGGAAGCGTGAGGGGGATCATCCATGGTTGAGTCGTTGAGCGCGTGTGTCTCTCGCTGAATAATGGTTAGCAGATTCACTACATGAAACACTTTGTATTGGGCGTACTATCAGCTTTTCTCTATCCTCACCGAGGTGCTCGTGGAGAAGAACTGCTTCGCCGTTGACGTGCACGACATATCGGTCGGATGATATTGCTGCGAGTCCCTCTTTGTCACCGCCGTCGGTCGGGCTGGCATCGGAAACTGCGTTGTTTCCTTCTTCCCAGCGCGAATCACCCGGGATCTTGCTCATCCATCGGGTATGTGAGAGGCGATCATTACTGTCGAGAGCGGAGTCGGGTACGGGAGGGAGTTCTTCAAGTGGAGCGTTGCCAACGTTGGCTGAGTCAATGAGATAAGGGCCCTCTTTAATTGCGCGATATTGCTCATTAAGCGCTGACTGGAAGTGCGACTGGCCGGGAGATACTCTTTCAAGATTGGAATGTAGTTCCGCCATTCGCGCTCTGAGGCGTTCCATGTTGGCGTGGGAGATTGTAGGTTGGAAGTAGTGGAGAAGGTTGGAAGCAGCTTATAAGAAGATGGAGTGGTAGTGCGTTTGCAAAATTGCAGCTGGGTAGCGGGCGTCTCTCACCTTCACCTGCCGCGCACGTGCGCTAGTGGCTTCGCAGATGTCCCATCATCACTCTATAAACCACCATTCTCCATCTCAACACTCTTCTACCACTCTTCCAACACCCCAATACTCTTCTCTATTATTCAAAAGCCGTCTTGAACTCAACCATCACCCATTCACGAACTTCCGGCAACAGTCTAATCATGCCTGTCTACTCACTCAAGGATATCGGAAAGAAGCCGAACATGTCGAAGCAGCCCACCCGAGGCCGTCGTCTTGGATACAACATTGAAGAGGTATGAGTTGATTCACGTTTACAGAGTGTTATGTTGACTTGTATCACAGAAGTCCACGGCGCCTGAGAAGAAGGCCGCAAAGAAGACACGCAAGGAACCCACTCCCGTTCCCGCTCCCGACCTCGAAGACAAGGAAGATGAAAACGACGAGGACAATTCATATGTTCCACCCGAGTATGACTACGACAGTGCCAGTGACGCGAGCAGCGAGATGTCTGTTGAGAAGAAGGACTTCGAGCAAGAGGTAGAGGAGATCACCACCAAAGACGAGAAGATGGTCACGCCTCACTACCCTAATAGAGGCTATAAAATGGTCGAGAAGGAGGTAAAGAACAGCCCAGAGTTCGCGGAAGCGGGCGACTACACCAGAAACCAGCGCGGCACCCTCCTGACAGAATCGTACGTCACGACCTCCAAGCCCCAGGAAAACCCCAATACTAACCCCGTGAACATAAGGCTGAAGCCGATGTAACTGTCAGTAGTACAAATGCCCCGACCGTGGACTATGACCTCCAGACACCAGACCACGACGTCGGCGCCAAATATGCCATTGCAAAACCCCCCGGAATGACCGAAAAGGACTTCTTGGCTTCGATCCCCCCTGGATATATCTATAAAGATGGGCCGTATCTGTACGAACCGCTTACCACGAGAACGTATCATTCCGTGCCTTTCGTCAATGGCGGTAAAGTGGGATGGGAGAAAAGGATGAGCTTGACGACACAAATGTTTTCTGATGGATCGATCCCGCTGCGCAAGAGGAAAGACCTAGAGAATGCTGCCACTAAGGGATCTCAACGTCCCAACAAGCGGAAGCGGGATGAAGGCGAGGTCAAGGACGAGGGAAAAGAGAAAGTCATGGAAGAGGGCGAGGGCGGGCAGGAGGGTAAAACACTCTGTAATTGGAGTGAAACATCACTGCAGCACAAGGTCGGATATCTAAACGAGGACCACACCACGAAAGGCTCTCTCAGGGTGGTCGGTCCGAGGCAGGCTAAACAAAAGTCTTTTCCTTATCTTATCACTTGGGCGTTTCATTGAATTTAAAGCATTTGGTTCTGCAGGCTGGTTTGGGGCATGGGCGGAACCTTGCTGACATGAGCTTGATGCGTGGAATTTTGGACTGGTTCAAGAATTCAGGATGGCGTTCGACAAACATGAGAAGCTTATTGCTCATCGTGGGCATGCTCACTTACCCAACCAGAGGAGATGTATTTCAGCTATAGCTGCAGAAAAGGTCTCAATTGGGTTGCTCATATTAGGCTCTCGATGAAAAAAAGGTGATAATTTTTTTTAAAACTACGCATTCCTTAGTGATTCCTCTTCTACTATACGTCTCGTTATCTCTAGATCCTCTGATATCTCGTAATCCCAAATCCAACCCATCCTCGATAGTGCATTGCTACGCAGAGCTTCTAGGTTATCATCTACGCCTTCTCCTTCGAACTGCCACAGCTAACCAGCATCTTTGCTAGTCGCCACTAATTTTTGGCTACGAGGTCTTCTAGCCTTGTCGTAGGCGTAAAACGCTTTCAGGATTTGATCCTTCTAATGACATTGCGACAGTAGCTCGCTGAGCACATAGACATCTTCGATGCACATGCCTGCGCCAGCGCCTTAGTGAGGCGTAGTGGCATGCGCAGCGTCGCCTACAAGGCAGATGAGTGGCTTCGCAGTATAGTAGGTTGACGCAGGCAGGAGGTAGAAGAGCGCCCAGATGTCGGGCTTCTGTAGGCTCTCCATTATCTTGCGTACGGCAGGTATGAAATTCTTGTAATCGTTCAGCATGTCGTCGCGCGATGACTGCACTACCCAATTCGAATCTTCCCACGTCGGCCGTGAGGTGAAAGCGTCTACTAAAGGTGGGTTAGCTAGATCCGAAGAAGCCAGAGAGTCGACGGACTATTGAACAGCGTTCCGTTCGCAATAAGAAAAGTCAATACGTATGCGAGGTAGCCCAGCCACATTTAGGGTGTTCTCGGTATCTCATCGCCCAGGGTCTCAGCGGCTTTCGTTATCGGAATTAACCCACGATACGCGTACTTCCCGGAAAAGACTAGTTTTGCCGCATCCACATCGCCTAGTACAATAGATTGTACACGCGACTTGATTCTATCGCAACTAAACACCGCACTGTGCTGCGCAGTAGACTTATTAGCAAAGTGCAGAACTGTATCTCTAGAGCCGTCTGTCGCCTCCGTAATATTATGCACTCTCTTCTTGAAGTGCGCAATACCCTAAGGGACTAGTTTGACGAGCTCTTTAAGGAATTGAGCGCGGTGTACTCCGCCACTCAGTCCTTCTCTTCCAGGAATAACGAAGAGCGCTTCTCCTAGCTCGACATCCTTCTTCCTCTCGTCTCCTACCCTCGTCGTAAACCACACCGGTGGATCAGTGACCGTGTTTCCTTTGTTGCACTTAATGAAGGCCTCAGCGATACGCGGGTCGATTAGCGCCATCGTGCGAACCATGACCGGCGAGAATCCAACACCAGCGCCAATCTCGCCAAATGCTGCGGCGGACTCATAAAATGTGACCTGAATATGCGGATGTTGGAGAAGCGCCACAGTTGATGTGAGACCCGCTATACCGCCGCCCACAATTGCGATGCTCAAGGTTTGTTCGGCCATTGGATAGTACTTATGTAAGTACGTGTGTTCAAGTGCAACAATAGCTGAACATCTTTACTGCTCGCAAGGTATTCTGCAGTTGTTCGGGCGGTTTTTAGGCTATTTTAGCAAGCGGCGGAATGGTAAGGCCACCCATACTAGGTAGGGTTAGGTAACGTTCACCATGCAGGCTCACGCCTAAAAAACTTTAGACAAGACGCTTACTTACTATGTGATTTACGCGGACCAATCGGAAAGCAAGCGCTTCAATGTTAGTGTCGGGGGTGTGGGCTAGTACCCTAGAGAGGCGGCAAATGTATGGCGGCACGACAGAAACTGCCACTCGTGGCTCGCAGTTCCCATCCCGACATGGCTCCGCGGCTATCATCGTACGATTTCTCGCATCAACTGTGCCAAGGATTAGCTATACCTTGCACATTACGGTTGCAGGGAAAGCCCTTGAGCCCCATGTTCTCTGTTCTTAGCTGTAATTACGAGTAGGGCGCTTTCCTCTTCTTAAGACCCTGTACTGGCGTGTTCTAGAATGTCGCCTGCCTCTAGTCCCTTCACGCCATAATTTCCCCCACCGAGTGCCAAGAACTTCACATGGAGACGAAGCTCGCACGACTACTATGTAAGTTGTTGATTTGGCACGATTGTTGTAGCCACGGTGGGAATAGACCCAAACTCGCTAGCAAGCTACAAAGTACGACTTCATCCAGACCAGCGGTAACAAGAGGTGTGACGACTGAGTCCAAAAGCGTGCATTATGATGAGAACCTTCATCCAGATACTCTGCATGGTAAATGTAGGAAGTGGCCAAGGCAGAGCCCGCGGGCCTTAGAGATAGCTGGTCTTCATTTGAGGAGAAGCGGGGCGGGGCGGGGCGGGGCGGGTAGGTAAATATCCGGTGCACGCCGGCTGTCTGCATGCTCGCGAGAATTGCAACTGAAAACGAGCAATGCCAACCATTCAGCCATTGTATCAATCATATACACTCCTTCTCACAGCTCAGCCAACGAACATTGCTGGAAGATAACGACTTTCCTAAGCCATCAATTGATTTTGCCTCGAAGAGCTAATGTCGGTCCGCATCTTTGTTAAATTTCGAACAAATCAGGTTCCGTGTGAGCCGTGGCAAAAAGTCAAGTACGTCGCCGATGCAGCCTGTTCGGTTTCATTAGGCCCTGATTTCGACCACAAGAAAGATTTTCTGCACGGTCAAGGCGAGCTGTACAGCGACAATGCTCCTTGCCATATCCTCATGGACTGCGAATTTCATCATCCACTTGCTTCGAAAGAGATTCTATTACACTGCTATGCTGTTGAGGACAACCATTAGGATAATGGCCTGTCAGTATCATGTTTTATACTCGGCTTTATCGGCATTTACTGATATACAAGCCAGAACCCTTCGAAAGACAAATGTGCACCGAGGCCAAATTGACGTTGTCCTGTGGGGAAAACATTCATCGTAACAACACTAGCAATTGAGAAGCGGTTTGGAGAGGTTCAGCCTTTCGATCACGATGAGCAGGGTTCGGAAATTATTCCAATGGTAGGTCGGTCTGGTTGGCACTTTATATCACGAAGAGTTCGCACCATGAGCCCGCCCATTCGGCAAAGGTTGTGGCTTTTAAGCGGCTGCCTGTTGATGATCGCACATCCGTAGCGAATGGTCTTGTCGGCGTCCCTGTTCATGACAATCTTTCGAACTTGCTTACTCGGGTTGATGCAGCTGACACACGTTCCGGTGAGTTCATCATTAGACCATGGTTCACAACTTGTGCGGTTTGGGCCAGATGCCTTGCTTTCCAGGAGCAAGGATGCCGTTTGGGTCGACGGTATGCTAGATAAGAACATTAGTCGTGCATGACGAATAGCTAAAAAGAATCTTCTTACCTTTAGAGATTGTACGAATCGCTGGTATATGTTGTCGTTGTAGTTATACATGTCTTGCACTTCATCTGCGTTTCATGTCAATATACTGTGCTTTAATCTATGATCAGTCAATGCACTTACCCATGTGCTGTATATGAGATCTATAGTTGGCGAAACCCGCCTTTCTTGCTGCAGTGAGCAGAGACGCAACGACTTTACGCCCCCGTTCGCGATGGATGGCTTGCGTCTTGTCGAAAACATATTCTTGCACGAAAAGAATGTGGTGAGGGAAGACGTGACAGCCGATAAAAGGGTCAACGCCTTGATCTTCCATGATCTTCTTTGCCTTGCGGAACCATTCTTCCACGACCTTACCATCCGATGGTAGGATCAGCGTCGTGTCGATGTGGCCACCAGCGCCGGAGCCGTCGGCAGGTAGATTGTAGTCGGCAAGCTTAACAGGGGCCATGGTTGGAACGCCGGCACTGACAGTTCCGATGGTTGATGCATCGACTGGTTTACCATCCTCTCCTTCGAAAAAAGTCCTTTCAAGCGGTATGTTGGGCAGATTCTTATCAAAGACGGCTTGGACCCTTGCGAAGCGAGCATGAACCATGTCCTTTGTGCCATATAGGTCGAATGTGCAACGCCAATAGCCAGTTTTGTATTGCTCCTTCATCTTGGAAATGGTTTCGGGCAACAATGGGCCTTCCTCTTCTTGATGCATGTGCTTTGGTACATCATGGGAAGCAAAGTGATTGATGTTTGTAATCATGCCATGGTTCTGCATGATGCCTTCTAGCCACAGCTGTTGCATGCAATCTATAATGGGTTTGATGTCCTCGACTCTATACATATTAGAACTTACAGTTCCTAGCAGGAACTGAATTGAATGTGGCCTATGCGTTAAGATTCTTGTTAGGAACTAGATTTCCACCTGCTAAGAACTGACTTTCTGGGAACTGGATTTCCACCCGCTAAGAACTAACTTTCTAGGAACTGACTTTTAGTTAGTGCGTAAAATTTAAGAGTAGTAAAATATAAAGTTATAGCTAAGAACTAGGCTTAGCTTAGAACTAGATTGTTATTATAAGGGTAATATACAGTAATCTTAGCAGAAGAATGCAATTAAAATATAAGGTAGCGTACAGTAGGGAGAAGCGTATAGTAGGGGAGACCTTTATAGGAGGGCGACAACAAGAAAAAGTTGCCTTTAGCTAACCTTTCTCCTCCTGCACGCTACGCCTATGTGTTGCACGTACTTTTATCCCCTTCTTTGTTAGCTCTACACTCAAAAAGCTTACTTCTACTAAACTATTCTTTACTAAACATAAAAGAGTCTCCTCTGTATTGATCTCCTCTTTGTCTTCAATATTAAGTACTTTATTAATTAATCTTCTACTTTTATTATATCTTTGTATGCTTTATATAGTGTTACTTACTTTATTAACAAAGTTAAAGGCGTTGTTTTTCCATAAATTTAATCCAACTACTTAAAATATAAAAAGTCATCTAGTAATAGTTTACCTTATACGCATACAGAAAAAAGGCTATATATCTAATACTATCACTTTTACATTCTTGTTGTACGCTATAATAATCTTTATTTATTACCTTACTTATTTTTACGTAAGTCTTTCTTGAATTAAAAATATCTTAGTTATTATAGTTAGAGAAGAGACTAAACGCCTTTAAACTTTCTATTTAGATCCTAATAATGTTCTATTAGCGTTCTTCATTTAACTTTTTACTAAACTTCTCTTATAACACAAAGTCTTGGCTTCGGCCTTTTAAGACAACCTTTTGATGTGACTACACATTTTATAGACACCTGTTTAGTAAAAAAAAAGATTTATTGCTAATAATAGGTATCTGGGCTTACGCCCCCTTGTTTAGTATTGCTGGCACGCAATTAGTGTATCGCATGTTTAGACAGAAACAAAAAAAAGCAAGACAAAGACGCAAATCGCCTCCTAACTTAACACGCCTTATTCTGCCTATTCTTATTACTTTACTGCTAGGCGCTTTTAAATAAAGTAAAGTAGTAACACTATTATTACCTTGCTTGCTAACTTATAGACGCGACAATAGAAAGCCTACTTCTCTTTTTCTGCCTCTTTCTTTTTTATTGCTAATTTAACGTCTTGCAATAGCTGTTTAAGCTAAGTTCTAGTCTTTGTACTTAGCACTTACATAATAAATAGAAAGAGAGAGATACTAAAGCAATAGATCTTAAGTACCGCGCTAGTATTAGTAAATACTCTAGAAATTGTGTATTCCTTACACAACTTGCTAAAATAAGGCTTAATAATCTTTTTGTATATATAAATATTGTAAATAAGAGACTTATTTAGGATTTTTATAAACTTAGAAGTCTAGCTAGGTAGTTAAGTTTTAAGATACTTAATAAATTTAAGTATCTAAATAAGCAGTTTAAGTTAAACTAAATTAGGTGCTAAGTAGACAGTAGCAAAGGATGCTTTTTTTTAGAAAAGAGCCTAGAATAAAGAGATGCTTGCCGTAGAAGTTGCACGCTATTATAGTGTATTGTACACAAATTGTTTGTATGCAGTGCTATTTATAAAGTAAGAAGTAGTAGGTAAGAAGCAGTAGCTTTAGCTTTATAAAGTATTATGGGCTTCTGCTGCGGTACGTACGTGTTCTTTCCCTCCTCTATCGCATTATGTTGCAATCCTATTACAATTCTACTATAATCCTATTGCTAGCTATAAGCTGGCAATCGCTGTTAGACACGTTTCAACTGGTGTCGTTTTTTAGTACCTTAGCAAATTTTTTCAACCCTAATTATCGCTCGGTAGTCTAAGCTTTCCTCCTAGAACTCATCCACCTACCGTTTAAATCTCGTTAACTACACACAATCTTTTTTTTTGACTTTTGCAACTAATTATTAAAGGGTAGCTGCTTTACACTTTTTGGAAACCCTATATCGACTACAACAACAACCACCACCTTTAACACCTTAAAAATAAATAACACAAAGTCTGTCTTTTATGTTAGTTTTTATCTTAGTTTGCTTGCATATGTACTTATAAATAGCAGTTCTTTTGCTATAGAGTTATATTTCACCTTATAACGTTCTATGCTATCTTTTCATAATTAAATTTTAGTATTAAGCTTCTTGTAGCGTTTATAAAAGAAATCTGTCTTATATTTCTTTTATATACGCCCTGTTAGATTTTTAATTTTTAACTTATTTAGCTTAAAATACTCTTTACAAAAACTTGCTGCTTTATTTTCTATTTAGTTTAGCAGGCGTGTTAGTTTTTTATCATTTCCTCTATTTAAATGCCTTTTTGTTTACTATATAGTGCCTCTTAGGCAATACAAGATTCAAGGATTTTTTTATAGCGTTTCTATCTCTTTTATATAATAAGTGTTACTACCTAATCTTTAAACACCTCAAAGCTTCCTACTGCCTCTGCCTATAATATTATTTGTGCTCTTAACAGTACCCTGATCTTTAGCAGACTAGTAATATAAGAATAATTTTTAAGGTTTTTATTGCTTATTATTCTTGTAGTCTTTGCCTCTTCCTAGTCTCATATGCTTGCTATAGAATAGACTAAGTTTAAATTTATTTTATTAACTAACGCTTTATTTGCTTTATTAGTAGTTGTCTGTTATTATACTTCACGACTAGTTCTAGGTTCTGCAATGTTTACTTTTTGTTATTACTATTATTATTACTACTGTTGCTACTATTGTGCCGATGCACAGGGTGATACCCTACTGCACGCGAGGTCAGTGCTCAACCACCCGATCTCGAGGTATATAACCTGCTCCGTGGATCGCAACTATTCAAGACCTATCTACTCCACTCCTAAACTTATGTACTGTACTATCAAATGGGCGTCTTCTTCTACTCATAGTCTTTATACTTAACTTACAATAAGATTACTATCTTACTAACCTTGTTCTTGCATAATCTGATTACTGGTAATCTCCTGCCCTTGTAGCAGTATGTCTTTATACACTCTAACACCTATATAAAATAGCAAAGCCTATAAAGACATACTTGACTACTCAGTGCATAAAAGAACTAGTGCACAATTATCGCAAGAATAATACAATAATTTTATAAAAACATGAAATTAAAAAAAAACACTAAAGAAGCTAGAATTCTAAGAATTATTACTAAATATACTTTTAGGGAGTTAGCACTATTCTTTACTACAGACTACGTTAAGGACTATGTTACCTAAGTTAGCACCAGCAGCAAAGAAAGAAAACAAAAACTACTAATAAAAACAACATAATACGTTATTAAATACTAATTTAGAGCCTACTTAGCAAGATTTAAGGTAGCAAGCTATCTAGCTGTAAAGGGCTAAAGCCTTGATGTTCTCTAGTACTCGGCCTGTGGCCTTCGTTGGCTTTTCTTACCTCAGCATTAGCACCTCAGCACTAGCTGCTAACTATCGGCCGCACTAGTTACGCTAACTGTTAGCTAACCCGGCGACCTCTAATAACCTTAGTTAGTTCTAACCTTAGTTAGTTCTAACCTTAGTGAGTCCTAACTATCTAGATTAGATATAAAAACCCACGTAGTCTCTCTATAGTTCTATATCTAATTTATTCACCTTCTACTATTACCTTGCATCTTTGGTCAAACCAACGCGCCCTTACAATTAAATTAGATCCTTCTTTAGCTACTCGCGTAGCTAGGTCGTACTTAGGAGCCCTCTAGAGCTATATCTAGACAAGAAGCTAGCTAGAGCTATATCTACGCGCAAGAATCTAATTAATTAGAGCGCTAGTTAATTAGTTAACCGTTTAAATCTACTAAAGGATTAATAGAAGAAGCACTAGATTGAAAGTGCTAAGGGATACTTAGTTGTATAAGTCCCTTAGGCGTTTAAATTCGTTAGATAAGCCTACTAAGCGTAGTAGCCCTAGAAAATAGACGAAAGATAAGCCTACTAAGCGTAGTAGCCCCTACACGAAAGGATAAGCCTACTAAGCGTAGTAGCCCCTACACGAAGGATAAGCCTACTAAGCGTAGTAGCACCTATAACAATTCCTGTCAATAATATAGAGTACTAGCGAGTACCTACAAATACAATAGCAGAACTCTTAACAGCTTTTTTAGTTGTGAGGATAGCAGAATTACACTAAGATAGTGTAAGCAAACCTAAAGTAGAAACTACTTTAGAGGGACTTTGTAGAGCAGGGGGCCTAGACGAGATAGCTACCTCTACAAAAGTACAGGAAGCTTTCTAAGCTTAGGAAGCTATAGGCACAACATTGCAACAACAAAGGGAGCCTAAGGTAGAACAACAACCTCTACCTTAGTTACCTACCTTATTAGCTGCCTTAAGAAATTAATAAACGCCTAGGCGTTTTAAACAACTAGATCCTAATACCTTTAATAGAAACAGAAAGATGTACTAAATTTTTTAACAACAGCTTACTGCTAAGTTAGAGAATAATAAGAAAGATTTTAACATAGATAAAAGGACTTATAACTACGCCTTTAGTTAATTAAAAGGCTTAGCTACAACCCTTACTCTGCCTTTCCTTAACTAAATAGAAATTTCTAATTTATAGAACTTTAATAAACTATTAAACTTCTTTAATTAAATGTTTAGAGATCCCTATAGTGCAGAGAGAGCTAAGAACAAGCTCTAGTCTATAAGCTAAGGCAAGAAAAGCATACGCAAATACATTATAGAATTCTAGAAACAACTACTATTATCTAATAGTAGTTTAGACAAGAATACAAGAATAATACTTTTCTAAAAAAGCCTTATTTAGAAACTTTAAGACAAACTTGTAAGTATTACTTATAAGAATTTAGATAGCCTGCAAAACAAAGCAATAGAGATTGCTAATTACCTCTATAGAATAGAAGAGTACTCTAAAGGCAGAGACAACAAGCCTAAGGAGTATAAATCTAAGAGAACTTCTCCTTCTCCTTCTCCTTTAAAAGGAGACTAGATAGAAGGGATAGAATACACAGGAAGAACTGCTAAACCTTAACAGTTTAGTAACTAGGAGTTAGAATAGTTGTATAGAGAAAGACGCTGTTTTAACTGCAAATAGAAGGGCTATTTATCTACATATTATACAGAAAATAAGAGATCTTCTAAAAAAGAGAAAAAGACTTTAGTTAAGTCTTCTAACTCTAAGAAAGATAATAAGCTTAGCAAGAGAAGCTTAAATAAAGACTTAGATTTAGAAAAAGAGTAGCTCCTGTTTAAAGTTACTAGCAGGAGCCTCTAATAAGTTAGAATAACTTAGTTAAGAAGTAGACAAACTTTAAAAAGAATATAAGCAGTAATAGAATTACTTTAGAGGCACTAGTAAATTGTTACACTTTCGCCTCTACTTTAATTAATACAGGAAACCTTACATACTTACTTATTAGCCCTTAACTTATTAAGAACGTTAACTTACAGTGCATTTCTATTTCTCTTAAAAGATTAGAATAAGTTACAGATAAACCTAGAACAATTAACAAAGTTACTAGGTTAGACATTAATATTAAAGGTTATAAAAATACTATTTAGGGTTATGTAGCCCCTACACACCCTAGTTATAATTTAATACTTAGACGGCCTTAAATAAATAGAAGAGAGGTTACTATTACTCCTTCTAGAAAAACAATTTACATCTATTCTTCCAGCTAAAGGATTAAGTTACTTAGCACTAAGAATTACCCTATTAAAGAAGACTAGAGATTAAAACAAATAAGCGCAACAGCTTATCACTTCTATATTAGTCAGGCAAAAAAGAATAAGTCTATTTAGACTTTCACTGCTTCTCTTAAGGATATTAAAAAAGCCCTAGCTCCAAGAAGAAAGTAGAGGTCCTACCTTTACTCCCTAAGGCTTATTAACACCTAGCTTAGATTTTTAATCTAAAAACTGCTTCTATACTACCTCCTTTACGCGGATCTAAAGTAGATCACCGCATTAAACTAGAGAAAGACAATAAAGGCAAGGAAAAAGAGGCTCCCTAAGGACCTCTATACAGTATAAGCTGCCTAGAACTCCTAGTATTACAAAAGGAGCTTATTTCTCTACTTAATAAAGGATAGATTAGAGCTAGTAGCTCTCCTACCTCCTCCCCTGTCCTTTTTGCTAAAAAACCTAGAGGAGGATTATGTTTCTGCATTAATTACCAAGCCCTAAACGCTATTATAAAGAAAGATTGTTATCCTTTACTTTTAATTTAAGAAACCCTTAATAATATTACAAAAGCTAAATAGTTTACAAAAATTAACGTTTCTGCAGCTTTCTACAAGATTAGAATTGATATAGGAGATAAGTAGAAAACAGCTTTTTGTACTAGATTTAGGTTATATAAGTAGCTAGTTACTTTATTTAGTATAGCAAACGCTCTTAGTACCTTTTAACGCTATATTAATTGGACCCTCCGCGAGTATATTACCAATTTTTGCTTAGCCTACCTAGACGACGTATTAATATACACTAATAGCACGCTTAAAGAACACTAACACAATACAAATAAGGTTTTAGAAGCTATAAGCAAGGCTAGATTACTTTTAGACATCTAGAAATGCGAATTTAACGTATAGAGTACAAAATACCTTAGATTTATTATTAAGGCTAGAAAAGGACTTTAAATAGACTCTAAGAAAGTAAAAGTAATTAGAGATTAGCAGGCGCCTACAAACGTTAAAAGAGTACGCAGTTTTCTTAGTTTTGCAAACTTCTATTAATACTTTATTAAGAACTACTTAGAGATAGTAGCTCCTCTTTCAAGGCTTACTAGTAACATCTCCTTTTAATAGGGAAAAACTAAGCAAAAGGCCTTTAATAAGCTTAAGGAGTTATTTATTACTGAGCTAGTACTAGCTTAATAGGATCCTGACAGAGAAACAATCCTAGAAACAGACTATTTAGGATATATAGTAGCAGGAGTCCTCTCACAATACGACAATAATGGAAGCTTACGCCTAGTAGCTTATTATTTAAAAAAGATAACTAGCACGCAAATTAATTATAAGATACATAATAAAGAATTACTAGCAGTTATCTCTTACTTATTTAAGTAAGATACTATGCTACAATCTTTAAAGAAGTTTATAGTTATTATAGACTATAAAAACCTTAAATATTTTAGCAGGCCTAGACAGCTTAGCAAGAGACAAATAAGATAGGCTCAATTTCTAGGAAAGTTTCCTAACATAGAAATATCCTACAGGCCTAGAGTTAATAACTCTAGGGCTGATGCCTTATCTAGGAGACAACAAGATATGCTAGCAAATAACTAGAATACTAGAATTTCTAGGAGGTTTTTACAAGTATTTAAACCTACAACTGCAGCTACTAACAAAAAACTAGAAGAAGAAGAGGTACCTAGAACCTTTAGCTGCAACAGCTATCTAGCAGCAGTGCTAGAATTACTCTAGGAGCAATTAGATCTAGAAGATTTATAGGATAAAGCTAAAAAAGAGGACAAAACCTACTCAATAGCCTAGAAAGCTGTAAGGGATAGTGAACAACAATTTTCTACAGCTTTAGATCTTAAACTTTCTATTTCTAAATGCTGACTAGACAATTCTAGAAACCTCCTATACCGAGATTTAAAATGGGTACTTAATAATAGACCTCTAAGAACTAGAATTATCTACGAAATCTACAGTTCTAGAGCTTTAGGCCATCTAGAAAGGAATATTACCTATTAAGCTATTGCAAAAGAATACTTTTAGCCCTCTATTAGCAAAAGTATTAGAAAGTACATAAGGAACTGCTTAGTGTGTAGAAGAATAAAACCTTAGAGAGACAGCCTATAAGGCTTACTAAAACTCTTGCCTATACTAGAGCAAATATAGAAAGAAATTTCTATAGATTTTATTACAGGGTTACTAGAAAGCGAAGGCTGTACAAACTTTATAGTAGTTACAGATAGGCTTAGCAAGGACGTTGTCCTAATAGGCTTTAAGGACATTACTACAGAAAGTGTTGATAAAACTTTTATTAACTCTGTTGTAGCTTACTATTAGTTACCAAACTATATTACTTTAGACAGAGGTATACAGTTTGTTAACTATGTTTAGATTAAGCTTTGCAAGATATTAGAAATTAAGTAACGCTTATCTTCTAGATACTATTCTAAAACTGACAGTTCTACAGAGAGAATAAACTCTACAGTACAGGCTTATTTACAAGCCTTCTGTAATTAGGATTAAACAAATTAGAAAAGCAACCTAGAGATAGCTAAGATTGCAGTTATAGCAAGGTAAGCTTAGTCTACTAAAATGTCTCCTTTCTTCCTATAACACGGCTATGAGGTAGATCCCCTACAAATTGCACCTAAGCATAGTCCTTAACAACAACTTTTAAGGAGAATACAGGAGGATTATTAAAAGGCAGAAAATATTATTAATAAGCTACAACAAAGTATTAAGCTTGCACAAGCTACAATAGGAGAAAGCTAACAAGAATAAGAAAGGCAGGCAAATAAAAGAAGGCACTAATTACCTTAGCTTAAAATAGGTAATAAGGTATAGTTAAAACTAGGCGACTACTACAAAACAAAAAGGCTTAGCAGAAAACTTAACTAGAAGAATTTTAAGTACACGGTACTTAAGGTTATTAGACTAAACGCAGTTAAATTAAATACTCTTAGCTAGATTTACCTAGTATTTAATGTTAATAACCTTAGACTAGCGTCCTCAGACCCTCTACTGAGCCAGCTAATAGACGACAATAAACCTCTACTAATAAAGACAGAGGATAGAGAAGAATACCTAGTAGAGACCCTATTAGAGGAAAGAGGAAAAGGAAGAAAAAAGCAGTACTTAGTTAAATAGTTAGGATATCTAGATCTAACCTAGGAACTAGCTGTTAATCTAAAAGATACAGAAGCCCTAGAAGTGTAGAACTCTAGGTAATAAGATTACTACTCCTACTATTTTTTTTAGGAGGGGGGTATTGTAAAGGGCTAAAGCCTTAATGTTCTCTAGTACTCAGCCTATGGCCTTCGTTGGCTTTTCTTACCTCAGCATTAGCACCTCAGCACTAGCTGCTAACTATTAGCCGCACTAGTTACGCTAACTGTCAGTTGACCCGGCGACCTCTAATAACCTTAGTTAGTTCTAACCTTAGTTAGTTCTAACCTTAGTGAGTCCTAACTATCCGGATTAGATATAAAAACCTACGTAGTCTCTCTATAGTTCTGTATCTAATTTATTCACCTTCTACTGTTACCTTGCATCTTTGGTCAAACCAACGCACCCTTACACTAGCAAAAATAAGGACAGTCTTATATGTGTTTAAACGCTAACTTAAAGTCTACTTGGCAAAATTTAAGGTATCAACCTGTCTAGCAAAATAGAGACAGTAATATATAAGTAAAGAATCGCTAAGCTAAGGTGTTATTTAGTAAGATTTAGGATAGCACTAAAAGCTTACAACTGAATATGTAACACTAAATAAGTTTTAGCTTTAAGTATAAATCTAAGCCTACTTAGCAAAATAAACAGTACTTAAAAAGTAAGAATTTATCTACTTACACCCTAAATAAGTATACATAACAAAAACTTAAAGACAACTTTTTTTTAAAAGACTCTACCTTGATTGTTACTTTACTAACTATTGTTAACTATTTATATAAAGAACTCTTATAAGTCCTGCTGTACTATAATGTTAAAGAAGGATTAGAAGATAGGTTACGGATAAGAAAGCGCAACGCTTCCTTTCTCTAGACCTACGGTAGTTAATGGGTAGGGGTTAGGTAGGATTATGTAATACCCTACCCTCTACCTAACCCCTACCCATTTTTTTGGTACTCAAAATAGGTAAAGGTGTAGTAGGTCTAAGGCTGGGTTGCACGGACTACAGATTAAGGTTAGGTTAGGGTTTGGTTGCTATCTTTCTATATTTAAAAATTAGCAGTTATTACAGCTAATAATAGTAGACTAATACGCACCCTAATACCTTAGCATTACAAACTTTAACCCCTAAACACAAATTATATTACCTACTAGTGTTAGCACTACTATTTTAGCTGTAGATTAATCCTCTACTAGTTATATGTACACGTTATAGATAAAAATCGCAACTCTACCCTAGACTTACTATATAGCTAGTCTAACCTAACCCTAACCACCAGTCTGTGCAACCTAACCCCAACCACAACCTACGCTATAGTAACCCCTACCTAACCTCTACCTAACCCTAGAGCCTCCCTACCCATCAACCAGCGTATCTCGACCTACTACTACTAGTCCTAAGTTACTATTAACACTATTAAGTTTAATTATTAATACTATAACTACACTTACGCACAACTGCGCTAGTGAATAAGTAGAGAGGCTCTAGGGTTAGGTAGGGGTTGGGTAGCTGATGCACGGTCCTTAGGTAGGGGTTAGGTAGGGGTTAATCTAGCGTAGGTTAGGGTTGGGGTTGGGTTGCACGGATCACGGGTTAGGGTTAGGTTAGGGTTAGGTTGCTATTATATTGCGTTTTTTTTCTGAACTTTATTAGTATATCGATAAGGTTTTCCTGTGTTATTCTAGTAGTTTTATAAGTATATTTATTAGCGTTTTCTTGTGTTGTTCTAGGTTTTATTATCTAAGTGGGAGTTTTGTTGTATGTAGACTCTCAAACGGCTTATGTTTATATAGTTTATTACAGCATATTATTACAGTGTAAGAAGATATAAGTAAATAATTGCGCAATTATTCTATATAAAGTAAAAAGCAATTATAAGGGTATAATGCGGAAATTTAACAAAGAACAAGCTACACATAATTAGAAAACAGCGGTCCCCCAGGATCAAGCCTACTATAGTACCTGCAAGCTAGCTTAGAATCCTTTGCCTAAATAGAAACCCTCTTTGCATGTATAGCGTTGTGGTTGCAGTCTATTTATATTAGCATATAAATTAATGACTATAGCATAGTAAATAACATACCTTTAAAATATCTAACTAACCACGCCTTGGCTGCCTCTTGGATAGCGCATAGAGCTTGTGCCTAGAAGCGCAATTATTCTTTATACCCTAGTGCAATCTCTTAAACAAGCCTAGAGAAGGGCAGCTTGCGAATAAGGAGGTTAGTTAACTTCTAGTAGCGCTTAATCTCTTGTAGTGCAACAGCTGCGCATTGTTAGTCTTAAACTGTAATTATATACTGTTTAAACATACTGCCTAGCTTAAATCAACAACGTTAACAAAGTGCAGCATTAAAGGCATAAGTGCACGTAGAAGCAGCAGTACCGGCAGCTTTTAATGCTAGGTCTTTGCAGATAGATTTGCAGCTAGTTAACTTGCGTGCAGTCTGCTTTGTGCGGGCTATTGTAGTAGTTAGCAGCGACAGTAGATGTAATAAATAGATGTAATAATTAAGAGCTTTATATTGTATTGCGTGTAGGTGTAGGTGGTGTAGGTTGTGTAAAAATCTAAGTGCAGAGCTGATATTTTAGCAGGCGCTAGCGTACCTACCGAGGTGGACGGGCCAACGCGCAGGACGGGCCAACGCTCACCCCACCAAAATAACACTACCTTTCAACACCTGATAACTCCGCTAATATAGATATTGTCGCAACGTGTATATGTATCCTCTAGCCGGAGCGCGATCTATCGATCGGTCGGTATTTTGTTTCCGACAGATATAATCCAGAAAGCAATTAATGAAATTAATTCACGCGCACTAGGCGCATCTTTTGTATATACAAAGTTTGCAGAAAAGTATAGTATAGTACAATCTACGCTCTCTTGAAGACACTAAGGTGTTTTAACCTTACGCAACCTTAAGTATTAAAATTAACAGGCCCTCTACCTACAACAGGAGCTAGGGCTCTTACAGTATATTGAACAGCTTACTAGGCAAGGCCTTCTACCTACACAAGCTATAATACAAAATTTCGCTTTATAAGTTGCAAGGAGAGAGTTTAAGTTACACTAAATTAATTACTTTATTTACTAGTACCCTAATAAGCTTATTTTAATATAAACAACAGGAATTAATAACAAATGCTACAAGACTAATTTAAGGAGAAAGTATAGCCTCTACTTTAATCTCTTACGCAAGATAATAGAGCAGTATTACGTAAAGACATTTTACATATATAATACAAATAAAAAAAGCTT
This sequence comes from Alternaria sp. 'sect. Undifilum', assembly GCA_024321975.1. Taxonomy (NCBI): domain Eukaryota; kingdom Fungi; phylum Ascomycota; class Dothideomycetes; order Pleosporales; family Pleosporaceae; genus Alternaria; species Alternaria sp. 'sect. Undifilum'. The sequence goes on from JAJJZI010000001.1 coordinate 13,048,133, forward strand.
TCTTCTTAGTATTCTAAAAAGATTAAAAAAGATCTTTAGTAAGCCCTTATACAAGCAGGGAAAAAGGAGGAGTACTATTTAAAATAGCTCGCAAGAGTGGATAACACTTCTAGCCTACATCTGCGCTAATAGATTTTACCTAGCGCCTACTCTTATATATCAATTAACCTCAGGATTGATACTAGACACCTAGTTACAAGCCTTTAATTTTAAAACTTATTAAGTTTAAATCTGCTAATTACTTTTTAGCTAGACAAACAACAATATTAGTCTTGCGTAGCTTAAATAGGTGTCTAATTGCAATACTAAAGTAAAAGCTTAAGCCTTTTATTAATTACTTATTCTTAATAGCTATAGATCTTACTTTACTATAAATATTATTAAGTACTGTAATTAGAATAGGATTATCCTCGCAGTCTATCTTCCTTATTTAACCTACACGCTGTAGCCTCTTAATGTTGCGCTATTTAAGCCTCTCTTATTAGCTTACTAGGCTAAGATATCTGGATTTCTAGAGAGGAACTAGGGCCTCACCTCAATAAGCAAGAAGGATTTCTTTCCCTCTTCTACTAAGCCTAGTAGGCCTCTTTTAAAGAAATAACAATCTTAAAGGCCTTTAAGGCTACAAGCCTTTTACCCTTTAATTCTAAAGTTATATTAAAAAAGTTTAGTATTAAGAGCCCTATAAGCAATAATAGTAAGTTTATAGGCTTAAGTACTTTGAATTAAAGGAAAGTTCAACGCCGTCTGCGTAAAGTAGTTAAAAATTAAAGTGATAAATAAGCTTAAAAGCTAAGCTAAGTTTATTACTATATCTTAACTTCAAAGACTTTTTTTAAGCATAAAGTTAAGGGCTTACGCAAGGCTCTAATTGATGAAAAAATGCGTAGGAAACAAGGCAGGCCTCTCTTACTCTAAGAGCTTAAAAAGTACTAAAGTAGAGCTATAGTCTAGTCTTTAAGGAAAGTAAAGAAGGCACGTGATTGCTAGCAGCTCTAGGAGCGCGAGGAGGAGCAGGTACAACACTAAAAAGCTAAAATAAATAAGTATTATAAAAAGAGAAAGCAGGCAAAGGCAAATAAAAAGAAAATAAAGCAATAGGCAAGAGCTACAGCTTAATTAGTAAAAAAAAGGAGAAAGCTAAAAAAGCTGCTAAACAAGCCTATGGGGCAGCTGCTTACAGAACTGCAAAACAACTCCAACAATTTATAAAAACTTTTTAAAAAGGTATAAGAAGCAGCTTTAAGGCTCTTAGAAAGGCTACTTAAAAAAATACCCTATTATAAGGCCTATATGTAGTAGAGAGCCTTAAAGTAGTGTTATAGCTTAACTAGCATCTACCTTACGCACAGGGCACGCAATTAAAACTCTAACTTAATTTCTATAGCTATATATATTATTTAAGCTCTCTAAATCTTACTACTAAAAAATCTCGCAATAGTAGCTATTGTGTAAGGCTCTACAGCTTTAAGTTTAGTAGTAGTTTTAGTGTTTAAACTGCACGTTAGCCCGTCCTGCGCGTTGGCTTGTCTACCTTAGTAGTGCACGACCTACTTGTGATTTCAGGCAGCACTACTGAGGTAGACAGGCCAACGCGCAGGATGGGCCAACACTTACCCTACTAAAATAACACTACCTTTTAACACCTAATAACTCCACTAATATAGATCTAATCTAGGAAGCAATTAATGAAATTAATTCACGTGCACTAGGCGCATTCTTTATGTATACAAAGTTTGCAAAAAAGAATAGTGTAGTACAATTTACGCTCTCTAAAAGACACTAAAGTGTTTTAACCTTACGCAACCTTAAGTCTTAAAATTAACAGGCCTTTTACCTACAACAGAAGCTAGAGCTCTTACAGTATATCAAATAGCTTACTAGGCAAGGCCTTCTACCTACATAAGCTATAATACAAAATTTCACTTTACAGATTGCAAGAAAAAAGGTTATATTACACTAAATTAATTACTTTATCTACTAGTATCTTAATAAGCTTATTTTAAAATAGACAACAGGCATGAATAATAATTGCAACAAAGCTAATTTATAGAGAAAATACAGCTTCTACTTTAATCTCTAAAAAAGAAAAATAGAGGAGTATCACGTTAAAGCGTTTTATATATACAATATAGATAAGAAAAGTTTTTTTTTCGTATTTACGAAAAATAAAAAAGAATCTTTAGTAAGCCCTTATACGAGCAGGGAAAAAGGAGGAGTACTATTTAGAATAGCTCGCAAGGGTAGATAACACTGCTAGCCTGCATTTGCGCTAATAGATCTTACCTAGCGCCTACCCTTATGAATTAATCAACCTTAAGACTGATACAGAACACCTAGTTACAAGCCCTTAATTTTAAAACTTATTAAGTTTAAATCTGCTTATTACTTTCTAGTTAAATAAACAACAATATGTTACGATCTAGACTAAGGGACGACCCTTCAGGAACCATGCAACATGGGCAGATGATTACAGCTGGGCAACCACGCTGCTGTCACGTGACTAATCATCTACGAGCGCTCATCTACAAGCGTGACCACGTGACTGATCATCTACGAGCGCTTATCTATAAGCGCAACTACTAATTATCCACAAGCGCTTATCTACGAGCGCACATACGCTTATCTACAAGCACACGCTTGTATACAAGCACTACAATTATTAATATATAGTAATCGGTAATATGCCTTTATAGCTTATTATGTTTAACTAAGAGTTTTACTTAGTAATTAACCTAAGGATTAAGACTTAATTCTTAACCTTGTATTATTACATTAATCTTCTAATCGTGCTAACACACCCTTGTACTATTACATTAATTTTCTAATTATGCTAGTATACTCTATGTCCTTAGTACTTGTTTATTCTCCTAAGAACTAACCTAGATTATCTTTAGATAATTTTTATACTTTAAACACCTTTAAAGATAAGTAATACTGCTATGAATACACCTGCTAATTCCTTTACTAGGAGGACTACGAGCCGCGTTAACAAGCCTAAGACTTATTATAGCAATTGTAGCAAGCTTAACGCTGAGCTCCTCTAAGTTAATAGATACTTCTATATTAAAAGAGACCAGAACTCATCCACCTACTGTTCGAATCTCGTTGACTACACACAATCTTTTTTTTTGACTTTTGCGATTGATTAGTAGAGGGTAGCTGCTTTTCACTTTTTTGGAACCCCATTTTGACTACAACAACAACCACCACCCTTGACACCTTAAAAAAATAAATTAAAAGAGACAGGATTAACAATAATAATAAAATAGTCTTAGCCTCTACGTATCTTTAAGGAGATGCGGAGAAGTAGGCTAACTTAATCTTTTAACGCTATATAGATAGTTTTATTATAGACGCTAACAGCACTGCCTTAGTTAAAGACTAGGATATAAGTTTTCTTACCTTTTAAGGAGTCTGTAGTTGTAGAGCAAAAGATTTAGAGACTACAACAAACTAAGTGTACTACTAACTACATAACTAAATTCTAATAGTACAAGACAGTTGTTAAATAGGATAATAATGCTTTAATACAAATGTACTAACAAGGTCTAAAACTTACTATATAATAAGAACTTATAAGAAGCAGATCTAGCCTTAATACGCTTAACAAACTTATAGCTAAAGCTATTAGAGTAGACAACAAACTCTATAAGCTTATATTAGAGGAATAATTATTTGCGCAAGGGAATTGCGTACCTAGAAATATAAACGCTTAACTATGTTAAATACTTTAACGCCTGTACCCTAACTAAGGATGTTAGCAAAACTATGTACTTAAGATCTTAAGGTATTACGCTATTAATAGCTACAAGCTAATATACCTTAACAATATTAATAAAAGACTAGGAATAGAAAAGTTTACGCATAATAAGAGTAATAAAAGGTTACTTATTATAGATGTAGCAAGAAAAGTTACATAAAACAAGACTGCTAAAGCTAAGGCAAGGTAACTTAACAACTAAATGTTATTTACTATGTAGAACCTAACAACAATCTAGATAACAAATAGAACATTATTATACAACTTACTATTACAGTTTAAGGACAAGACTAAGTAACTTTTAATAGTCTAGATAACCTAATTATAATTACTCTAGAAGAAGCCTTAGATAACGATATTTCTAAGATAGTGCTAGACAAAGATATAGAAGCAACCTTAGTAAATTAAACAAAATATAGCAAGATAGCTGAGTTTTAGGAGAGCTATTAACTAGCTACACTAATTACATAGAAAGAGCTAGTAGCGTATAATAAGAAGACAGTTCTACTAGCTATATAAAAACTCCTTACCTATACTATAGAAAACAGACATAATGTTAGTATATAAGTACTACTACCTATAAAAACTAAATGCTTAACAGATCTAGTAGAGAAGATTAATGCTCTGCTAAGGTAGCTTAGATAGTTTAAGGAGATCTTTAAGGAACCCTACAGAGAAATATTCCTAAACTATAGCTAGTATACTAATTTACTAAAGAAATTATAGAAGAAGGGGCTTACTCTAGTAGCAACTATTAACAAAACTATATATAACAACTTTGTATAGAAATAGACTAAAGAAGCTAAGGCTTCTTAGAATAAACTAGCGCATTAACTCTTAGATAAAGAGATAAAGGAGATTTATAATAAACTTTAGGTAATACGCTAGTAGTATAAAGCTTAAGACAATAGCTACGCTAAAGATATATACTATTAGATGGACCTGTATAACCTAGAATATGTAAAGGACTTATAGACTACATATATACACAACAACCGTATAATCTACTAATCTAATAAGTATATATTAGGATAGTTTTCTAAGAAACTAAAGGGGATGCCTAAATATAAATACTAATAGTATAATTATTTAAATTACAAATGCGCAGTATATATATAAAATAAAAGACATAGCCTATACTTTTATAGATATAACAATCTAGAGAAAAACCTGCAGATGTACATAACCCAGTAGAAAGATTATAAGAATAGAACTAGTATATAACAGTATAACTAACCTTTATAGCACACGTGCCTTACTATTTAATATAACTAATACATTGTCGCGAAGAAGTTCTATAAATTTAGTATATAGTTTTTTTTAGACAGACGCCCTAGATACCTAGAACTGCTAATAAAATTAACGTAATAAATCCCCTAAGCCTTTTTAAGCTTACAGTAAAGCTTAATAGACACGAGATATAGGTACTAGTAGATTCTAGCGCGTAAGCTAACTTTGTTTCTGCTTAAGTAATATTAGTAGCAGGCCTATAAGTATTAGAGAAATAAGAACTTTACCTACTACACGTAGCTAATAGTTAGCCTATGCTAGGCAAGACAATATTTACTTATAAGGTTACTAGAGTAACGCTCTGCATCTAAGAACACTAGAAAGAGATAGACCTAGACGTTTTTAGACTAGCTACTTACAATATTATATTAGGACTTCTTTAGTTATAAGAATATAACTTGTAGATCAACTAGAAGTGAAAGAAGTTCTTATTTAAGTGCTGTAGACTAGACGTAACAACAAGCTAGCCTACACATCTAACAACTAAGATAGTAGATAAGAGGAAGATTAATAATATTGCTAAGGGATAGTAAACCTTAACTAAGAACAGCCTCAAGATAAGAGAGTTTAACTTAATAGATACTAAAAGCGCTTTTTTAGATTATAGACTTAGAGTTTTAAAGAAATACGTAACTCTAAATATCCTAAAAAAGTATAAAGAATTTTATTACTTTTTTATAGAAGAAGAAAATAGCAAAGCCTTACTAAGACACTAACTTTAGGATTATAAGATTATCTTAGAAGAAAAGAAGACTCTACCCTTTAGACTAATTTATTAACTATTAGAGATAGAACTTAAAATATTAAGAGAAAAGCTAGACAAGAATTTAGTAAAAGGCTATATAAGACTTTGAATATTACTAGTAAAATTCTTTATACTTTTTATACTAAAGAAGAATAGGCTACTAAGAATATGCGTTAACTATTAAAAGTTAAATAGTATTATAGTAAAGAATTAACATCTACTACTAAATATTGCAGAACTAAGGGATTAATTATCTTATACTAAGGTCTTTATAGCACTAGACTTTTAAGATAGATACTACCTTATTAGGATTAAGAAAAGTAAAGAATAGGAGATAGAGTTCTAAATAAGATATAAATACTATAAATACACTATTATACTGTTTAAGTTAATAAACGCTCTAGTAATATTTTAAGAACTTATTAATAATATGTTATTAGTATACTTAGACATCTTTGTTATTATATACTTAGATAACATCTTTATTTACTTTAAGAACCTAAAGAATTATATTAAATATATTTACACAGTACTAAGGTGCTTACACTAGTTTAACTTACAACTAAAACTTAAGAAATATAAGATTTATAAGAACAAAGTTGCTTTTCTAGAATATATTATAGAGGCACAAGGAGTATAGATAAGTAAAGAAAAGATTTAAGTAATTAAAGAATAGTTATAACTAAAAATAGTTAGCAAGATATATTTTTTTTTGGAATTTCTAAACTTTAACCAATAGTTTATTAAGGATTACTCTAAGATTGCTATTCTATTAATAAGACTTATAAGGAAAGAAGTACTCTTTAAGTTAAGTAAAGAAGTAAAAAATATCTTCGAAATACTTAAGAATATAAGTATAAAACTACTATACTTTTGCATATTTTAAGCAGGACAACTACTATAGTTTAAAATAGACACATTAGACTTTATACTTAAAGAATACGCTAGCTAACTACATAAAGGTAAATAGCACTTTATTGCTTATTATTCTTACAAGTTTTTAAGACTAAAGGAATAATTTAATATTTATAACAAAGAGCTGTTAGCTATTGTTAACTAATTAAGATATTAGAGAGTATACGCTAAAAGCTGCTTAGTACTTATAATATTTATAAATTATAAGAACTTAGTTAATTTTATAACTACTAAAAAAATTCACTAACATTAAGTTTAATAGTTAAAAAAAACTAAGATAACATAGGTTTAAGATTGTGTATATACTAGAAAAAGATAATAGAAGAGTGAATACTCTTAGCTAAAGACACAACATTATAAGAACTAAAGAGATAACTAACTCTGCAATACTACAAGTTAATAATAATAGATTATTAAGACTAGCATAGATACTTAATTTACTTATACGCATTACGCATAACGTACTAGAAGAATTATAAGAAGCAATTATTAGGCAACACTATAATAACCTAGTACATAGTTACTTAAGTATTACAAGAACTATAAAACTTCTTAAGAGAAATTATTAGTTTCTAAGAATAAAGGACAAGGTTGCTACTTTTATTACCTAATAAATAGACTATTAAAAGAATAAGTATAGTAGACATGCACTTTACAAAGAAATGTAAGTAATAGAACTACCTAACACACTATAGTTAGACATCTCTATAGACTTTGTTATAGGATTACTAGTCTTAAGAGACCCTATTATAAAGGTATCTTACAACGTAATTCTTGTAGTAGTTAATTAATGTATAGAACAAGCTAAGTACATAGCATTTAAAAAATATTTTACAGCAGTTTAGCTTATACACATTATTAAAAATTAAGTTATTAGACATTACAGTATACTAAAGTTAATTATTAATAATAAAGATAAGCTTTTTACTTTAAAACTTTTAGACAACACTACTTCCTGTAATTAAAACTAAGAAAAAGCTATAAACAGCATACTATCTGCAGACAGATAGACAGACAGAATAAATAAATTACATAATAAAAGTATACCTTAGAATATATATTAACTAATAACAGAACAATTAAGTATTTTTACTACCTATAGTATAAATAGCATACAACAACAAGCTTTTAAAGTTTATAAAATAAACTCTATTTTACGTAAATTATAAAAGACACTTAAATCTCTTTACACGTACACTTTTAAGTTTAAAAATAGAAGCAGCTATTACAATAGCTAATAAGCTAAAGTTAGTACATAAGTTACTTAAAAAGACACTTAAGAAGGCCTAACGCTAAAGCCTTTTATATGTTAATTAGAAACAAAAAACAGCACCTTAGCTAAAGAAGAAAGATAAAGTATACTTGCTTACAAAGAATCTTTGCACTACATAACTTAGTAAAAGACTTAACAACGTTAAAATTAGACTATTTTAATTCTTAACTAGAAGAGACTAGTTACATATATACTTAACTTTCTACTTAATGTAAAAATCTACCTTAGATTCTATATTAATATATTAGAACTAGTAGATCTAAGAATGCTACTTTAGAAAACCTTCTATTACAAAGTATAGAAAAACAACGTCTTTAAATTTAAGAAAATTCTTGTATACTAAAACAACAACAATAGCAGGGAATACTTAGTTAAATAGTTAGGCTACCTAGACAGTAACAACATATAGAAATTAGACATAAACCTAACTAACTACTATTAAATATTGCAAAAATAGGAATAACGTACCTTATAAACTACTACTAGCCTCTAGCACAGTATTATTAACACTTCTAGCAACACTAAGCTTAGTAATAAAGGCATTAATTAAACTTATAGTAGCCTATATTATGGGTAAAAGGGCTATACTAATAGATGCTGTAGAATAGTTAATTTCCTGCATTATCTTAGTTTTACTAGCAGCCTTTATATTAGAAGCTAGATACAGCGCTTTCTTACGCGCACGCTCTTTAGCCTACTTTAAAATTTTCTTATTCTCTAGTAAACGCGAAATTACTGTTATAAGTAATTTAATATTATTATTAACTTTCTTTTAATATTTATTGCGAGTACAATCTAGAGACTCTTAAAATATATTTACATATACCTAACCTAACTACGTACAATTATCAAACTTTAAATAAGAATTAGGCATAACATAACAAAAAAGCTTTCTAGAAAACAATAATTATAAAGAGCTTTAGCAGGACAGTTAGCACAAGCAATTTTAGAGCTAAGACGTAAGCAATGTTAATAAGAAAAGGACATAACAACTACCTTACCTATAACGCAGGGCAAGCCTTAGTTATTTAATAAAAAAAACTATAACTACGTAATTTGAGGACAAATTTGTAGAGAAGGAGGATAGTGTTACAATCTAGACTAAGGGACGACCCTTTAGGAACTATGCAACATAGGCAGATAATTACAGCTAGGCAACTACGCTGCTGTCACGTGACTAATTATTCACAAGCGCTTATCTACGAGCGCGACCACGTGACTAATTATCTACGAGCGCTCATCTACAAGCGCGACTACTAATTATCTACAAGCGCTTATCTACAAGCGTACACACGCTTATCTACAAGCGTACGCTTATACACAAGCACTACAATTATTAGTATATAGTAATAGGCAATATGCCCTTATAGCTTATTGTGTTTAACTTAGAGTTTTACTTAGTAATTAATCTAAAAATTAAGACTTAATTCTTAACCTTATGTTATTACATTAATCTTATAATCGTGCTAACACACTCTTGTACTATTACATCGATCTTCTAATCGTGCTAGTACACCCCGTGTCCTTAGTACTCGTTTATTCTCCCGAGAACTAACCTAGATTATCTTCGGACGATCTTCACACAATATTAGTCTTGCGTAACTTAAACAGGTGTTTAATTGCAATACTAAAGTAAAGGCTTAAGCCTTTATTAATTACTTATTTTAGATACTTATAAATCTTACTTTACTATAAATTTTATTATGTACTGTAATTAGAACAGGATTCTCCTTGCAATCTATTCTCTTTATTAAACCTACATGCTGCAGCCTCTTAATGTTGCCCTGTTTAAGCCTCTCTTATTAGCTTACTAGGCTAAGATATCTGGATTTCTTTCCTTTCTTCTACCGAGCCTAGCAGGCCATTTTTAAGGAAATAATAATCCTAAAAGCCTTTAAGGCTACAGGCCTCTCACTTTTTAATCTTAAAGTTATATTAAAAAGTTTAGTATCAAGAGCCTTATAAGCAATAATATTAAGTTTATAGGCTTAAGTACTTTAAATTGAAGAAAAGTTAATCGCCTTCTGCATAAAGTAGTTCAAGATTAAAGTAATAAACAAGCTTAAAAGCTAAGCTAGATTTATTACTAAATCTTACCTTAAAATACTTTTCTTAAGCATAACGTTAAGGGCCTACGCAAGGCTTTAATTGATAAAAAGACGTGCAAGAATGAAAGCAGGCCTGTCTTACTGTAAGAGCTTAAGGAGTAGTAAAGTAGAGCTATAGTCTAGTCTTTAAAGAAGGTAAAGGAGGCACGTAATTGCTAGCAGCTCTAGAAGCGCAAGAAGGAGCAGGTACGATACTAAAAAGCTAGAATAAATAAGCATTGTAAGAAGATAAAGCAGGCAAAGGCAAAGAAAAAAAATAAGGTAATAGGCAAGGGCTGCAGCTTAATTAGTAAGAGAGAAAAAGAAGGCTAAGAGAGCTGCTAAACAGGCCTTTAAGGTGCCAGAAATAATATGCTGTTAAAACCGATAGGATAATGATAATATAGTTGATGATAATTGTATTGTCTTGATCATTGTTTGTGGGTTGTTCTGTTGATTAATTGTGCGGATTCCGGGTGCCCTGTTTATCCGAGGGACTCTTGGCGGCGCTAGCGCGTTTAGCGTCCTTTAGCGCTACCCCCTGATCACCCTTCCAGGATCCTTTGTTCAATCTCCCTGACCTCCTGATCACTCGCGCAAATCTCCTAAATCTGACATAAGGCAGCTGCTTGCAGGACTGTAAAACAACTCTAACAATTTATAAAAACTTCTCAAAAGGGTAAAAAAAGCAGCCTTAAGGCTCTTAAAAAGGCTACTTAAAAAAAAAGCCTATTATAAGGCCTACAAGTAGTGGAGAGCCTTAAGATAGTGTTACAGCTTAACTAGCGTCTACCTCACGCATAAGGCGCGCGATTAAAACTTTAACTTAATTTCTATAGCTATATATATTATTTAAGCCCTCTAGATCTTACTACTAAAAAATCTTGCGATAGTAGCTATTGTGTGAGGCTCTACAGCCTTAAGTTGAGTAGTAATTTTAGTGTTCAAACCGCGCGTTAGCCCGTCCTGCGCGTTAGCCCGTCTACCTCGGTACTGAGGTGGACGGCGTAACGCGCATGACAGCGTAACGCGCACCCCTACTAAAACAACACCACCTTTTAACACCTAATAACTCCACTAATATAGATCTAATTCAGGAAGCAATTAATGAAATTAATTCGCGCGCACTAGGCACATCTTTCTTTTATATAAAGTTTGTAGAAAAGTATAGTATAGTAGAATCTACGCTCTCTTAAAGATACTAAGGTGTTTTAACTTTATGCAACCTTAAGGCTTAAAATTAACAGGCTATCTATCTACAACAGGAGCTAGAGCTCCTATAGTATATTAAACAGCTTACTAGGCAAGGCCTTGCACCTACACAAGCTATAATATAAAATTTCGCCTTAAAAATTATAAGGAGAGAGGTTAGAGTATACTAGGTTAATTGCTTCGTCTACTAGTACTCTAATAAGTTTATTTTAAGATAGATAATAGGTATAGATAACAATTGCTATAAAGCTAATTCTAAGAAGAAGTATAGCCTATACTTTAATCTTCTATGTAAGAAAATTAAGTAGTACTACGTTAAAGCGAGTTATATATTTTATATAGATAAGAAAGGCTTCCTCCTTAGTATCTTAGGAAGATTAAAGAGAATCTTTAGTAAGCCTTTATATAAGCAGGGAAAAAAGAAGAGTACTATTTAGGATAGCTTACAAGAGTAGATAACACTCCTAGCCTATATCTACGCTAATAGATCTTACCTAGCGCCTACTCTTATTTATTAATTAACCTTAAGATTAATACAGGATATATAGTTACAAGCTCTTAATCTTAAAACTTATTAAGTTTAAATTACTTTATTAGCCTCTAGCTAGATAAATAATAATATTAGTCTTACGTAGCTTAAATAGGTGTTTAATTACGATACTAAGGCAAAGACTTAATCCTCTTATTAATTACTTATCCTAGACAGCTATAAATCTCACCTTACTATAGATTTTATTAAGTACTGTAATTAGAACAAGACTCTCCTTGCAGTCTATCCTCTTTATTTAACCTACACGCTGTAGCCTCTTAATATTGCCCTGTTTAAGCCTCTTTCATTAGCTTACTAGGCTAAGATATCTAGATTTCTAGAGAGGAACTAGGGCCTCACCTTAATAAGTAAGAGGGATTGCTTTCACCTCTTCTACTGAGCCTGGCAGGCCTCCTTTAAGGAAATAACAATTTTAAAGGCCTTTAAGGCTACAGGCCTCTCACCCTTTAATCCTAAGGTTATATTAAAAAGGTTTAGTATTAAGAGCTCTTCAAGCGATAGTGAGTCCTTAAGCTTAAGTACCTTAAATTAGAGGAAAGTTGAACGCCTCCTGCGTGAGGTAGTCAAAGATCCAGGTGATACCGTGTCTGTGCGCGTTTTGCGCATAGTCGAGTTTTGCGCACCCCACCAAAACAACACTACCTTTTTAACACCTAAGAACTCCACCAATATAGATTTAATCCAGAAAGCAATTGATAAAATTAGTTTATGCGCACTAAGCGCATCTTTCTTATATACAAAGTTTGCAGAAAAGTATAGTGTAGTACACTTAACCTTAACGCGAAGGCACTAAGGGCAAAACTAACTACACTAACTCGCCCACCAACTCCTTCACCTACACCAAGAAACCAAGCTTCTACAGTATATTACTACGCTTACTAAACGACGTACACTACCTACAAAAGTAATAATACGCAACTTTGTTTTATTTTTAGCTAGTAGAAAGGTTTTAGAAAGCCAGGTTACTCGCTTTATCAACAAGAATCCTACCTATCTCATCTCACACTAGCAGGCAGGAATAGATCGCAATTGCCACAAAGCTAATTTAGAAGCTAAATATAGCCTCTACTTTAAGCTACTACATAAGAAGATAAGGGAATATAATATAGGGCCTTCTTAAATCTTTAATATAGATAAGAAATGCTTTATAATTAGAGTAACTAGAAGGTTAAAAAGGGTGTTTAACAAGAGGATATATAATCAAAAAAAGAGTAACAGCTGCAACTTAGGATAGTTCTAGAAAGTAGGTAACTGTCCTAGCCTGCGTTTATTTAGATAGTACAGCTCTATCCCTAGCTCTTATCTTTTAGTTAGCTGTTAGAGCTCTAAAATTAAGTTAGGTTAAGGATATTAATAACAAAAAGCACTTAGTATTTGTTAGCTTATCTCCTTCTAGCTAGACTAATAATAATATAGGTCTAGCCTAGCTTAAGGAGGTTTTTAAGAGAAAGACTAGACAAAAAGCTTATTTAGAATACTAATTACTCCTCCTTAATAGCTATAGATCTTACCTAACTATAAATTATATTCATTACTGTAACAGCTATAAGATTCTATTAGCTGTATTTCCTCCTTATTTAACTTATACGCTTTAACTGTTTAATGTTAAATTATTTAAGCCTCTGTTAACTACTTACTTAACTAAGCTTTTATTCTACCTTTATAAAAGCTAGGGGCTCCTACCAATAGTAAAAGGAGACTTCTTTCTCCTCCTTTAGAGGGCCTAAGGTACTGCTTTTAAGGAAGAGACTATTAGAAAGTCTTTCTAAGTAACTAAGGTCTACTTACTTAATCCTAAGGTTATCCTTTAAAGATTCTGTAAGAAGGCCTCTAGTTTAGATAAATCCTTAGCTTCTATACTTAGTAGAGATAATTAGCTTAAAATAGAGACTCTTATACACCATTTAGTACAAGATTAGGGCACTAAAGAGGTACAAAAGATTTGTCGAAGCCTCTACTATATCTTAGCTTAAAATAGTATCCTCTATAGAGAAATTCAAGGCTTAAGGAGGCTCTTTTAGTTAAAAAGAGACACTAAAAGAAGAGCAATACTCTCTAACTTAATAATCCTTAGGAGTACTACAGTAGTGCTATTTTTTAGTTGCCTAAGAAGGTCTGTTAGGCTTAGGACAACAAGGTAGTTTAACAACACAAACAATAACTACTATGACTTTAAAAAGCTAAAAGGTATTACTTAAAAAAGCAAGCTTAATTATATAAGGCTTAACAAGCTAAAAAGAGGCGTGTTAAGAGGAAGAGGCTTAAGAAGATAAGGTAGAAAGAGGAAGCTAAAAAGACAGCTAAAAAGGAGTATTAGAAATTAGCTTGTAACGCTTAAAAAGCTATACAACTATCCTAAAAAACTAAACATAAGGCCTTACAAGCTTCCACTTAAAAGTAGAAGTATTAAAAACGTGTTGTTATTAATTTATCTTATGTTAAAACTAAGGTAGCTGCACTAGCTGCCCTAGCGCGCACCACCCGCCGCAGGCGCAACGTCACCTTACTAAGCAAATATAGGTAGTACAAATTAATCGCAATACTATATATACTACAACTCTACAAAATCTCGCGATATTAGCTATTAGTAGTGGCTCTACAGCCTTGTTTTTCTAAAATCTTTATGTTGTTAGGGTGCGCAAAACTCGACCATGCGCAAAACGCGCACAGACACGGTACCAAGGTGGACGGCGTAACGCGCATGACGGCGTAACGCGCACCTTTTGCCATAGTAATCTCTAATATTTTCCAATATAAAAATAGCAATAACTTCTTTAAAAACAAACCTTTTTTAAGGATTTTTAGAAATTTAGACTCTAGAAACCTAGATCTATAACTCTAGAATTTTACTCTAGTTTAATATAGTTTAGTTTTAGAGATGTTAGCTCTCTATACAAATATAAACTTTTTATTTATAAAGATTTTAAAACTTCTAAATAGGCTAAAAGTTTCTGTTTCTTACCTATAGTCTTAAATATAAGTAATAGTACTTAAAAGTATTATACTGAAGAAGATATAATAAAAATTCTAAAATCACACTTTGAAAAAATCTTTTTTTAAATATAACTTTCTTAAATGTTGACCTACTTTGAAAATTTTTTCGATTTTAGTATTTGAAAGCTTAGCTTGATATTTTACTTTAGTTTAATATAGCTTAATTAAAAAGTTTATTTTTGTATAAAGAGCTAATATCTCTAAATCCAAGCTATATGTGACTATAGTAAAATCCTAGAGTCATAGATCTAAGTTTCTAGATTCTCAATCTTCAAGAATTTTCAAAAAAAGTTGGTATTGAAAGAAGTTATTGCTATTTTAATATTAGAAAATATTAGAGATTACTATGGCAAAAGGTGCGCGTTACGCCGTCATGCGCGTTACGCCGTCCACTTCGGTACCTAAACGAGCTCAAAGGCTAAGCCATGTTTATCACTAAAACTCAACTTAAAAGACCCTCCTTAAGCATGAAGTTAAGGGCCTACGCGAGGCTCTAATTAATAAAAAGACACGCAGGAAACGAGGCAGGCCTCTCCTACTCTAGGAGCCTAAGGAGTACTAAGGTAGAGCTATAGTCTAGTCTCTAAGGAAGGTGAAGGAGGCACGTGATTGCTAGCAGCTCTAGGAGCGCAAGGAGGAGCAGGTACAATACTAAAAAGCTAAGATAAATAGGCATTGTAAGGAGACAAGGCAGGCAAAGGCAAGGTAGAAAGAAATAAGGTAATAGGCAAGAGCTACAGCTTAATTAGTAAGGAAGAAGAAGAAGGCTAAGAGGGCTGTTAAATAGGCCTCTAAGGCAGCTGCTCGTAGAACTGTAAAACAACTTAAACAATCTATAAAAACTTCTTAAAAAAGTAAGAGGAGTAGCCTTAAGGCTCTTAAAAAAGCTACTTTAAAAAAGAGGCTTATTACGAGCCCTACAAGTAGTAGAGAGCCTTAAGATGGTGTTACAGCTCAACTAGCGTCTACCTCGCGCACAGGGCGCGCGATTAGAACTCTAACTTAATTTCTATAGCTATATATATTATTTAAGCCTTACTGAGGTAGACGGCGTAACGCGTATAACGGCGTAACGCGCGGTTTGAACACTAAAACCACCACTAAACTTAAGGCTATAGAGCCTCACATAATAGCTACTATCGCAAGATTTTTTAGAAGTAAGATCTATAGGGCTTGAGTAATATATCTAGCTATAGAAATTAAGTTAGATTTCTAATTGTGCGCCCTGTGCGCGAGGTAGACGCTAGTTAAGCTGTAACACTACCCTAAGGCTCTCTACTACTTGTAGGGCTCGTAATAAGACTCTTTTTTTAAGTAGCCTTTTTAAGAGCCTTAAGGCTACTCCTCTTACTTTTTTAAGAAGTTTTTATAGATTGTTTAAGTTGTTTTACAGTTCTACGAGCAGCTGCCTTAGAGGCCTATTTAATAGCTCTTTTAGCCTTCTTCTTCTCCCTTACTAATTAAGCTGCAGCCCTTACTTATTACCTTATTTCCTTCTCTCTTGCCTTTGCCTGCCTTGTCTCCTTACAATGCCTATTTATCTTAGCTTTTTAGTATTGTACCTGATCCTCCTCACGCTCTTAGAGCTGCTAGCAATCACGTGCCTCCTTCACCTTCCTTAGAGACTAGACTATAGCTCTACCTTAGTACTCCTTAGGCTCCTAGAGTAGGAGAGGCCTGCCTCGTTTCCTGCGCGTCTTTTTATTAATTAGAGCCTTGTGTAGGCCCTTAACTTTATGCTTAAGAAGGGTCTTTTAAGTTAAGATTTAGTAATAAACCTAGCTTAGCCTTTAAGCTTGTTTATTACCTAGATATTTAACTACCCTACGCAGGAGGCGTTTAGCTTTCCTCTAATTTAAGGTACTTAAGCTTAAGGACTCACTATCGCTTAAAGGGCTCTTAATACTAAACCTTTTTAATATAACTTTAGGATTAAAAGGTAAGAGACCTATAGCCTTAAAGGCCTTTAGGATTGTTATTTCCTTAAAGGAGGCCTGCTAGGCTTAGTAGAAGAGGTAAAAGAAATCCCTCTTACTTATTAAGGTAAGGCCCTAGTTCCTCTCTAGAAATCTAGATATCTTAGCCTTGTAAGCTGATGAAAGAGGCTTAAACAAGGTAATATTAAGAGGCTACAGCGTGTAGGTTAAATAAGGAGGATAGACTGTAAGGGGAATCTTGTTCTAATCACAGTACTTAATAAAATTTATAGTAAAGTAAAATCTATAGCTGTCTAGGATAAGTAATTAATAAGAGGATTAAGCTTTTGCCTTAGTATCGCGATTAAACACCTGTTTAAGCTACGTAAGACTAATATTGTTATTTGTCTAGCTAGAGAGTAATAAGGTAATTTAATCTTAATAAGTCTTAGGATTAAGAGTTTGTAACTAGGTGTCCTGTATTAATCCTAAAGTTAATTAATATATAAGGGTAGGCGCTAGGTAAGATTAATTAGCGCAGATATAGGCTAGGAGTGTTATCTACTCTTGTAAGCTATCCTAAATAGTACTCCTCTTTTTTTCTTGCTTGTATAAAGGCTTACTAAAGATCCTTTTGAATCTTTCTAGGATACTAAGGAGGAAGCCCTTCTTATCTATATTGTATATGTAACGCGCCTTAACATATTACTGCTTAATTTTCTTACGTAGAAAATTAAAGTATAGGCTATACTTCTTCCTAGAATTAGCTTTGTAGTAATTATTATCTATGCCTATTATCTATCTTAAAACAAGCTTATTAGGGTACTAGTAGACGAAGCAATTAACCTAGTGTACTCTAACCTCTCTTCTTACAATCTATAAGGCGAAATTTTATATTATAGCTCGTGTAAGTGCAAGGCCTTGCCTAGTAAGCTGTTTAATTTATTTTTAGGGTATCAAAGGAGGTGGTTGTTGTTGTAGTTAAAATAGGTTTTCTAAAAAAGTGAAAAGCAGCTGCCCTCTACTAATTAGTCGCAAAAGTTAAAAAAAGATTGTGTGTAGTTGACAAAATTTGAACGGTAAGTGGATAAAGTCCACGCGCTAAGCGCTTAGAGCAGAAAAGCTTAGACTACTAAGCAAAATTAGGGTTAAAAAATTTGCTAAAGGTACTAAAAAATGACACCAATTAAAACGTGTTTAACAGCAATTGCTAGCCTATAGCTAGTAACAAGATTGCGATGGAGGTGGAGGAGGTAGAGGTAGAGGAGGGTAAGGACACGTACGTTACTGTAGCGGGAGCCTGCAATACTTTATAAAAGCTCCCTGCCTACTACTTCTCACCTTTAGGATTTCCTACACCACACAGTACTGTATATAAATAATATAATGCTTAGGCTGTTCTTCTCCCTGTTTAACACGAAGACTAATAGCTTATATTAAGTAAAGTTAGACTTTACTAGGTTACTATATAAGAAGCTATAGTAGTAGATTACGAAGCCCGCGTTTACCTTTGTTAAGCGGCCTCCCTAGTTAGTTAAAGAGGAGCTGTCGGCGGTAGCTCCTATAGTAACTAGGTAGACGCAGAGGTTAAATTCTGTTATTTATTAACACCTTATTAATGCGTCTAGTATTATAGATGTTAAGGTTACAATAGAGGTTGTAAAAGGCTTGTTTAGCAGCAAGTCTATTAAATACGTTGCGCATATTAATAGTCTAAGTGCAGTAATAGTGTGTTATCTTACAAATCTCCTCCTGCGCAAATGTAACTTTAGTAGAGAGACCTTACAGTGGCTCTATAAGGAGCAAGAGCGTGTTAAAATAGCTATTAAGTAGCTAGGACAAACTAATGAGCAGGAGGATTTTGTAAGTCACCTCTAGAGATAAGAGAGCTGTGCTTAGATAGTAACGCTGTTGTCGTATGTTCACATCTAAGTATAGGCGCATACTAGAAACGCCGTAACTGCAACACCGCCGGGATAGTAACAGAGATGATAGAAGTTGCAGTTAGCAGTAAATAGTTATTAGTAAATAGTTATTAGTCAAGAGGGTTAGTTGGAGAGATATTACGCATCTTTATTTCTGTCCGAACATGCGACACACTAATTGCGTGCCAGTAATGCCAAACAAGGGGGCATGAGCCCCGATACCTGTTGTTAGCAATAAATCTTTTTTTTTACCAAAAAGGTGTCTACAAAATGTGTGGTCACATCAAAAGGCTGTCTCAAAAGGCCGAAGCTAGTAAGCTGTTTAATATACTATAGGAGCTCTAGCTTCTGTTATAGATAGAGAGCCTGTTAATTTTTAGCCTTAAGGTTGCGTGAGGTTAAAACACCTTAGTGTCTTTAAGAGAGCGTAGATTGTACTATCCTATACTTTTCTGCAAACTTTGTATATAAGAAAGATGCGCCTAGTGCACGCGAATTAATTTCATTAATTACTTCCTGAGTTAAATCTATATTGGTGGAGTTATTAGGTGTTGAAATGTGGTGTTGTTTTGGTGGGGGTGCGCGTTACGCCGTCATGCGCGTTACGCCGTTCACCTTAGTAGTGCACGACCCACTTGCGATTTTAGGCAGCACTACAGCGTATTAAGTTTTCTGCAACCTACTAACATTAAGACCAGCAGTATTACAATTGCAGCCTCTACCTATACTATTGCAATATTAGCTGTTAAGCAAGAAACCTTTAATAAGCCTAAAGGTCTTGTCCTGCGCATTGCAATCTAAGTTCCGCCAGAGTTCAATTGCAAAAAGTAGGAAAAGCTAACTAAAATAATTAACACAGCTATTTGTAACAGCATTTAATAACTTATGCAAGTTTATAACTGAAAAAAAAAACAAAGTTAACAACATTATTGCGCAACGCAGTGCTGTTAGATCATAAAAAATCTGCCTTACAAACTTTAGTGTGCCTTACATAAGTTAGCTAAGCAACTCTACTTATGCTATTACATAGAGAGACCGCACTGCACTGCTTAGTGTAAAAAAAAACAATAAAAGCAGCAAGAAGTGTAGACAGAACTGCAAAGTACACCCTTAAAGCTAATATTAAAAAAAAACAAGTACTAAAATGCAGGTAAAGAAGAATAAGCAGAGATACTACGCAAGGCGCAAGAAAAGCTTAATAAAAAGCGCTTCTAAACTAAAAAAAGTAGTAAGTTAACACAGCTATTAATTACATACTAGTACTTACAAGCAGTAGCAGAGTAGTTAAAAAACAATCTTAACGCTATTTACAAGAAATAGGCTAATATACATTATTAAAATTAACTTAAAGCAGCACTGCAGTCTATGTTAAGGGTTGCGTAAGTAAAAGAGAACCTAGACAAGCCTGCCTAAAGTTAACTACATATACGCTTTTACGGCTAAGGTAGTGTACTCTAAAAAATTATGCAACACACATACAACAAAGAACTATATAAGCTTAATACTAACAGCTTTAAGAGCATAAAAGCTGAAAAAAAGTAGCAGCAATTTCTAGATAAAATGTCGCCTAAGAAGATAGCAATAGTAACTAAAGAGTATTAAGAGTAAGTTTATTATAGTACTGTATAACAGTAATATAATAACATGCCTAGACAAGTAAAACTACTATCTGCGCTTAAGGCTCTAGGACTTTGAAACAACGCCCGCCTGCAAGCTTATAAACTATACATGCAAGGCAATAATAACAAGTACAAGAAAGAAGTTAACAAGAATTTAAATATTAACACATACTATAACTAAAGCAAAAATAAATATAAAACTAAGAAACAGTAAGTAAAGGCAAAGGCTAAGGCTAAGGCTAAAAAGAAAAAGTATATAAACTTTGAAGAGTTCTTAAATACATTACTAGAGTTTAAACGCTTTTTAGACTTAAGAAATAGGTTAAAAGAAGTTAGCATTATAAAACAGCTAAGATTGCACTAAGGCATATGCAAAGATTAGTAGTTATTAAAGCAAATAATAGCAGACTAAAACCTACACTAGCAACTTAGCAATTCTAGATATAGACTAAATACAAACTTTAATCCCTAAACAATAATTATGTCTCCTACTAGCATTAGCGTTACTGTTTTAGCTGCAGATTAATCCTCTACTAGTAGCCCGATAGGCTTCATGTACGCGTTATAGATATTCTACTGGCTATAGAGAGTTAATACTAGTGCTTCTTATACAGCAGTAAAGACTTTGTTAAAAATTTACACTTGTTATTACAATCTATTACAGCTTTTTATTACAGCTACATACGTATAGCTCTACGCATGCTATTTGTTACATAGCACAACTATTTACTAACATTTTACCCATTCTCTCTTAATTTACATTAATAGCCCCTTAAATTACAAGAACTGGATATTCAAACTTGTTGTATTTACTTAAATATCTTCTTACGCACCTATTACTTAAGAAAATAGGAGACGCAGTGCTTAATGCATAGAGAAAGTAGTAGGATAGCATTTTGTAAAGAGAAAATCCTATAACCTCTAAGCTAAGATAGAACTTATTAAGCTAGTTAAGTACTATTTAACAGAACATTAAACAGGCAGCTAAAGTTTCTAGTAATTAACTATTTGTGTTTTGTTTAAATTGTAGTCTAGTACTACAACACCTAGCTAGCGCAAAGCTTATTAGAACTAAACATCTTTATACTTATCTTTAATTAAAAGTATACTAAAAAACTGTTAAAGCAGTTTACAATTAATTAGATTAAACTTTAGGCTTATTATTACAAAGTTAAAACAAAGCTATTTTTTCTCTAGTTCTAATATACACGACGCTAGCTTTTGAACACAAGCTTGTAAAGGTAGTAATTAACAACAACTAGTAATTCTAGACGCTTAATCAACTGTTATTTAAGCATTTCTTTTAGTTTCTCTAACTTAATGCTGTGTTTATTAGCTGTTTAAAATTTATAAAGGTTTTTAGAACACAGTCCTAAGAAGCTAAAGCTGTTATCTTTAGCAACCTTAGCTTATTAACAAAAATCTTAATTGCTTTAGATACTTAGTTAACTGCTGATTATATTAGCTTCCTTGTAATAAAAGCATACTATATTAGCCCTAAATAGCAACTACAAAAGAAGCTACTTAATTTCTTATTACTACAAAGTCAGCATACAGGAGCTTCTATAGCGTTAGACGTCTTCTAAGTACTTACTAAAACACAAACTAAGTATTGCCTTCTAGCTATTACTTGCTACAATGCTAGCAACAACACTACCCTAACAAAAGCCTTTTATACAAGCTTACAAGAACAGCACATTAGATAGTGCTTATAAGAAAACATAATTTTATACTTTACAGATATTATAAACTTTATTGTCTAACACATTATTTAAAATCTTTAGCTTGCACACTCTTTTAATGCAGATATTAAACAGCTTTTAAAGAGACATTATGTTTGGAATATAAGTACCTAAATTTCTGTCCTAAACTCGCTTTGTAAGGTTAGCTAGTATTTATTATATAAGGTTATTACATGCTGAGCAGAATTTAGCTCTAAGCTATTTGTATTGCTATTAACATATCCCCTTAACAATTTAAACGCTTTATTGCTACACAACGCTACCTACTAGTAATAGACTATCTTATAGTTATTCGCGACGTTAAAACTTAGTAAAACTTAATATACAACATATGTAAGCGCGCAACTACAATTAGGCAATATATTAATAAATAGCTACAACAAAAAATTGCATTAAAGCTATAAACTAGTTAAGCTACTATCTTTAGTAATTCTAGTACTATAGAGATAGACTTCTGCAATATTAAGAACCTCTAACTGTCTTATGTAAAGTAGTACTACTTTAACTTTATTACTAAGCTGCTTGCAAAGTTTAAAGACGCTACTAACTTTCTAAGCTTAAATAACAAGCTTTAAATTTAGTTTATTAGCTTATATACAACAGAGTATTTAACTTCCTAGATTAAATAACTGTTAAGCTAGACAAAGAACTTAAGAACTAAAAGTTAACAAAGTAGCTAGAAGTAGTATAGAACGCAGACCTCTGTAGTAAGGCAAAACTTAGCAACTACTACGCAAGGACAAATAATTAACGTAGGTTTCTATTTAATTATGCAACAGTTCTTAATCTAACTATAAAGCTTACTATTTATAAAGTACCATTTATTACATACAATTATTACAGTACAAACTAATTAAGCGTACAAGAAGATAGCTAGAAAGTACAAGATAAGTATTTTAATTACTAAAAGTCTCTTAATTAACCTAAATTAATACAACAATAAGATTAAAGCAAGAGTAACTTTAAAATTAGTATCTTTTGCACGATAATTGTTAACTAATAGGTAGTTTTAAAAGCCTGCTTCAGCAACTCTATTACAAACAGCTAGTTTTACATTACTAGACAATAGCAACAGTTAAGAAGCTAATAAAAACAGCAGCCTTACTTGTATAGGGAGGAAGAGATATTTTAGTATTTCTTGTATTTAGCAAACAGCCTCTTACAACATCCTTAAATAGTAGCAGTTAAATAAACATACCTACTCTCGCTTGTCTTAAGTTGCAAAGGATATACTAGCAATCCTTATTATAGGCCTTAGCGTTAAGCAAGTTTTTAACTTTGCAAAGGATGTAATTAGCAATAAAAAATATTAACTTACTGCTTAAACTATACAATAAGTTATAGTTTATAAAAACTTAATTTCTTAAAAGGAGCAAGAGAAGACTCTAGATATTAGAGTTAGAGCAGACAGTATCTTCTATAACTAGATTCAAGATCTCTTTAAACTTCTAG
Source organism: Alternaria sp. 'sect. Undifilum' (assembly GCA_024321975.1). NCBI lineage: Eukaryota > Fungi > Ascomycota > Dothideomycetes > Pleosporales > Pleosporaceae > Alternaria > Alternaria sp. 'sect. Undifilum'. The sequence continues at coordinate 13,071,616 of JAJJZI010000001.1, forward strand.
TTTCTGTTAAGAATATGTCTATAACAGACGACAACGAGGACAATAAAGACAATAAGGAAGTAGAGGTGTTAGAAAAACTAGTTAACAAGGCATCTCTATTACAGACACAAAAGCTTTAGACAACTGTAGCTCCTAAGCTTTGTAAACACCCTAGACGTAAGCGTTATTATTTAGTTTATTATAATCTAAATAAGTATATAATGTAATAAAAGACTGTAATAATACAACATTTATTATCCTTGTTTCTGTAAAATTGTAAAAACATTAACTATATATCTAAATCCCGCAATAATAGAGAAACTTAATGCCTTAAAAAAACTAAGCTATGTGAAAAAAAATCGCGACCCAATCCCAGACCTACTATATAGCTGGTCCTACCTAACCCCAACCACTAGTCCGTGCAACCCAACCCCAACTACAACCCACGCTAGAGTAACCCCTACCTAACCCCTACCCAAGGACCGTGCATCAGCTACCCAACCCCTACCCAACCCTGGGGCCTCCCTACCCATCAACCAGCGTAGGGTTAGGTTAGACTAGCTATATAGTAGGTCTAGGGTAGGGTTACAATTTTTATCCATAACGCGTATATAAAACTAGAAGGGAATTGATCTACAGCTAAGACAGTAGTGCTAACACTAGTAGGAGACATAACTTGTGTTTAGGGGTTAAAGTTTATAATACTAAGGTGTTAGGGTGCGTATTAGTCTGCTATTATTAGCTGTAATAACTGCTAATCTTTAAATATAGAAAGATAGCAACCTAACCCTAACCTAACCCTAACCTGTGGTCCGTGCAACCTAACCCTAGACCCACTACACCTCTACCTATTTTAAGTACTAAAAAAATGGGTAGGGGTTAGGTAGGGGGTAGGGTATTACATAATCCTATCTAACCCCTACCTAACCTCTACGTATTAACCACCGTACGCACAACTTAGTCTTGTCTATAGTTTAACTAAGACACAGTGTATTAGTCTTTTCTAAGAAAAGTGTTACTAAATCCCTAAAGGACTTAAACTCATAAGCTAATAATAGAGGCATTAATAATGCTATAAGAGTCTCTATTCTACTCAACTACTTCTTCAATAAGGATTAATTACTCTCTTGTATTTTAAAATGCTTACCTAGATATGCAGAAAAGAACTAGTCTAAGTTACAGACATATATAAAGAAACAAAAGAAAGATAAAAACACTGCTGTTAAAATAAGCAAACGCTTCTACTTTTAAGCTTTTATTTAGAAATATATACAAAACTAGCCTAGGCTAGTAAAGTACTCTACATACTTTACTTCTGTTTCTAATATATGTATCAAGAACAAGCATATCCCTTAAAAAGAGGAAGGCATTTTCATTTTTTAAGGTCTACTACAAACTAATAAAGAGGCAATTATGTACTATATGCTTTCTACCCTGAATAGAGATAATTAGAATATATACAAATTAGAAGAGGCTTATTCTTTTCTTAAACCTTTCTACAAGAAGATAACTAGCCTAGATTAAATTTATTAGCTAGAATAAAGAGGTGCTAATACTAAGATATGCTAAATTATGCTGTCTAACTAGCGTGCAACCTTTACCTCTAACAAAGTAAAAAAGGAAGTAGTTAAGATTAGCTAAGCACATAAAAAGATAAGCATGCTAGCAGATGTTAACTTAGAAGTAGAGGACTTTATTATGTCTCTAGGCGACCTGAAACTTAGGCTATTAACTATTGACATGCTTATAGCTTATCTTACAACTAGGAAACTTTTAAAGAAACTTACTAACTATACGTACTTTAATACACAAGGAACTAATGCTAAACTCTTTAGTAAAAGAAATAACAGTTATTTTATTACTAATCCTACAAAAGGATTATCTAACAAGACAAGTGCAGTATACTTAAATAATATAATAACAAACACTGTCTATTGTATACATAGTACTATAGGACACATGCTTAAGGATTGTGAGCTATACTACGTTCTAAAGCAAATAAGATAGGTTAGTTTTAACTAGGATATTGCGGCTAAGAAAGGAACTTACTACTTTAGGCTACCACTGTACGGGTGTTGGAGTGTATGAAGAGATACTACTACGAGGGCAGGAGATTACTAGTAGTCAGGTCATGCGAGAACAACGTTAGTAAGATAGTAATCTTATTATAGGCTAGGTAATAAAGAGTGATACAAGAGTTAGGTTGTGTTGTGGATAAGACGTGGATTGTTTTAATCTATAGAACGGGCTATATACCTCTAGATTAGGTGGTTGAGCACTAATCTAGTGAGCAGCAGGGTATTGCCCTGTGCACCGGCACATACCTCCTCTTCCTACAAGCTTTGCCCTATTAAGCAACTTATATTGCAGAAAGAAAAGAAAGAAAAACAGCAAAACAAAGAAGATAAAAAAAAATATAACTTAATTACTGCAAACCTATTCTAGGCACATATTCATTTTAAGTTTATTTTCTACTTCTTTGAGCGCTTACATTAACAAGGTTCTTAAGCAGTAGTTAAAGTGCGTAGTCTAGACGCAGGTGCAGAAGTAGGAGCAGAAGCAGGGGCAACAGGCGCTTAAGTTTCTAATATTAATTAGAAGCAAGTATAATAAGGCGGCCTAGTTAGAGTTGTAAGTACTAAGATGTTATTAAAATTAACTGTACTTAATTAAAAGCAAACGCTAAGAAGGCGTTGCGTAAAGAAAAGTATAGCAAGATCTTTACTCTCTTAAAAGACTTAGCGCTTTGTCAGATTTGGGAAATTTGCGCAATTGATCAAGAGGTCGGCAAGGTGATCAGTAGGTCAGCAAGACCAAACAAAGGATCTAGGAAGGGTGGTTAGAGGGTAGCGCTACAGGACGCTAAACGCGCTAGCACCGCCAAGAGTCCCTCAGATAAAACAGGCACCCGTAATCTACTTAATTAATTAACAGAACACACACTCACTTATTAATACAATGAAATTTTTATTAATTATATTATTATTATCCTACTAGATTTAACTAGCTATTATTTCTAACAATTAAGAGTCTCACTGCCTCACTAAACAAAGATTAACAAACACAAGAAAACTCTGCACGCAATGAATAGGATGTCTGCACTACCTCTACAAGACTCTTCTATAGTCTTTACTAATCACACAAATAGATTAAATAGATACGCTAGATTAAGACACGCGCGGACTCACTACGCGTGTAGGAAAAGATAGATCTAAACCTTATAATTAAGCTTCTTACTAAGCTAACAGTGCCTTAGATGTCTTAACTAAGTGACTACTAAGCGTCGCAATAAGCAATTAATGCTCACGTAGCATCGTACTAGGCTGATCACGGCGCTAGCGCACCTATACCGCCCTTTATACCTACTCAACCTACTAATCTAGCTACAAACGCGAAAGCGTCGTACAAAGAGGATCTAGAGATCTATAAACTTAAGTTAGATTAATATAAAACAGAAGATTAGAAGTATATAAGAGAGTAAGTAGCGTTTAATAAGATTACGTAGGAAATCTAGTAAATAGTTAATAACTACCTATACACGAATTACTGTAGAGCAAGATAATTACATTATTAGTAGATTACTAACTTTATAGCTACTATAGGCATCAACGCTAAAGACGAGATTAAGGAAGCTTATAAGCGGTACAAAACCGCAATAAAGCTACTAAAAGTAATTACCTTATAAGAAACATAGCTTACTAAAGTTAATTACGCTGTAACTAAGGGCTAGGCTGTTAGAATACCTAAGTGCTAACTAGATACGTATATTAAGGATGACTTTACTTAAGCAATAGCTAAGCACTTAGAATAATAAACAATATTGTTTATATCTTATAAATTCAAGAGTCTATTGATTACAGTTAAGGATATAATCTGCGAACATTAAGATTATATGCAGCTGTTTTATCTATCTAAAATAAAGTTAACTAAGGTATCCTTGAAAGCAGCTGCAGGAGCTAGATTACTAACGCTTAACAAAGACAAAACAGATAACTCTAGGCAGAAGTGTAAACTCTGCTAAAATTAAAAGCCTACTAAGGATACTTAATTTACTAATATCTAACATACTATAAGCAAGTAAAAAGCATGTGATATAAAACACGCGCTTAAGGATTACTAGTACGCGCACCTTAGTAGTGCACTAGCTTAGTAGCAACCCTAAGACGACAGGATAGATTAAGTCTAATCGCATATTAACAACAGCCTAGCTATACAAGAAACACTTTGCAACACTAAGCAGTAATTATAATCTTAGAGACTAGCAATTAAAAAGTTGTATACAGTAACAACTATAATTAAGCACAATAACTAACTATATAATTAGAAGATTAGAGAGATAAACTACACGTTTATTAAGGCCTTATTCAAAAAAAGCTAGGTTATATATCCTTTAAAATAATTATAGATCTTTAATTCTAGATTAACATGTCACGTCTCTAACAATATAAGCTAATTTACAAAAACATAATTAGTACTTTAAGGAGACTTCTTATAGGCAGGTAACTTATAAGTATAAATTAAGGCATACAGATTAGTCACTTAAATAGTAGTAAATAGACGAACTTAAAGCTAACTATACTTAAAAGGCACAGCATACTGCTCTAATCTGCTCTACAATCTTGTCTTGTTTAGGATACTCTACCTATAAGGCTTATGATAGGACACTAAATAGAATTTAACAGTCCTTTAAAAATTACTTACAGACAATCTCATTGCTAAACTTACTAATCTATTTAGATAGTAAGTGCTTAAAGTAAACTTAATTAACAACTACGCAATAATAGCTTCTAGATTAGTTAAACTATAATACAATTAATGAAAACGCGGAAAAGCGTTTATATAGCATAAGAGAATAAGTTACTTAGGACTAAGTGCGCTTAAGCACCTCGTACAATAATCTAAAGGGGTAAGGATTACTAGAGTGCTTATAGTAGAATGCGACGCCTATAGAAGAGTAAAAGCTAAAAGGCTTATCTACTATACACTGCGCAAAATTAATAAGGCTCTAGGAGAACATATCGTACTGAAATTTTATAATTATAAGGTTAACAGCTTAACTAAAGAAAGAAGCTAAATGCTAATTACAAATGAAAATACTAGATTTTTATAAGACTACTACTTTAAGGATAATTAAATAGCATAGACAATTATTTAATTATTAGAACCTTTTATAATCTTTATAAAGACCTAATTTAATATTACTGTAAAGGTAAATAAAACTAATAACAAGATTGTTATAGCTAAACTAGAAGTAGCTTATTAGGCAGAGACCTACAGTCTACAATTTAAGCTTTCTACTCCTAATACTTAAGCACAAAACAGTAGATTAGAACGCTTAGAGAGTATAATTAAGGATAAAGTACAAGTAATGAAACTAGACGCTAACTTGCTATAGCTAATATAGCCTAAGATTACTTAATTAGCAGTATATCTTTATTATTAAACACTATAATACGCAAATTAATAGAGATTACTATATTAAGAGTTCTTTACGCATAACGCATATAAAAATAGAATTATTACCTTACTATGTAAGCTACACTAAGGCTACTTATAAGCATACAGGTGTAAGGCGTTTATAATAATAGATAATACAAAGCGCAGTAAGCGTAAACTACTACAGCTCAAATCTAAGGCATAGATTAGATACTTAGTTAGATATTAATCTATAAACATTTACTGTATATAGGTACTAACTATAGCTAAGGTAATTACTACACGCAATGTAGTATTTAACAAAGAATTAATCTTTACTAGAGATAAGAAGGATGTTATAGATAACTTAATATATAGCACTCTTAAAGAGATTAAGGCATAGATTAAGATTATAAAACTTCCCCTAGAGATTACAAATAACTAAGAGCAGATATAATCATTTCTTAAGGATAAGTCCTTTAATAAAGGACCTATACATAAAGAAACACCTAATTAATATAATTAGCGTAGAAGAAAGGTTTAAGAAGCTTATCTCTTACCTCTGCTAACGCCTCTACTTGTAGCTCTCTTAACTAATCTTATAACAGTAGAGAGCATTAGGCGTGTAAATAATTCTCTTAATATTAAGAGTTAGAACGTCGCCCTCGCGCAGCTATTAAACTCTAGGTCTAATTACCCCTTAAGTACTAGCTGCAGCGAGTGTCCTGGTCTACGCAGTGCTAATATAGGATTAAGTTCTATTAGTAAGACTTTCTAAAAAAACTAGATAGACTTATAGACTTTAGCGTTTATAGCAGGTGCGAGAGCAAGAGAAGTTTAATTATGAAATAATAAGAAACTTAATAGCGCAGCAGTTAATTAATTGCTTAAGAGTAAAAGGTATAACTAGATACCTTTGTTAAGTAAGCTCCTGCTAGCGCTAAGTCTAAATGAACTAAAGGAGAATTATATATTCTACTAGTTGTTTAAAAAAGCTAAAGAGGATTACCTCGCAAGCTACAAGTAATTAAACTTATAGTTAGAAGTCCTAACATAAGAAGCATGACTAATAGACACCTAGATACTAGAGTCTATGTAGGTATATACTTATAAGATTAATAAGGATTATTAGTTTATTAAGTATAAAGTGCGCTTAGTTGTATAAAGCAATTAATAGCTTAACGTTACCGCTTAAGAGACTTACGCTGCTACGTTAGTAAGTTAATCTTTCTAAATAGCTCTTGCGATCGCTGCCTGATTTAACCTTAAACTTAAGTAGTATAACGTTACCAACGCCTTCGCACACACACTTATTAATTAAGTTATATTGATAAGAGTGCTGCGTAGATACGTAAAAAAGGGAATAATCTTAAAGCTTAACAAAGCCCTATACAGCCTCTAGATATTGCTATTACTCTAGTAATAAGCCTTTACTACTTACCTCTAAAGCTGTAGATTTACTGCTATTCTATATAAGCTATGCTGCATAATCTGTTAAGGGATCTTCGTGTTCTTCTATGTTAGAAATATTATTGTAATATATAAGAAGGAGCAAAGATTAGATACATAAGTAGTAGTTAAGGATATAAGAAAGAAGTACTGTATAACTAGAGGAGACAATCTGCATTAGTTCCTAGGCATAGAGTTAATTAGAGATTACAGAGGGGTGACAAAAAAAAGATGTCAAAAAAGTTATAGTTTCTAAACCTTCATATTTCGACAACTAGAAGTACTATACCTAAAAGAATTCGTGATTTAGAAAGCCAATATCTTCTTTTTTAAGTTGTGTGGCTTAGTAAGCTGCTTAGTCAGCACAGCTGTTCCTGTAATCTTGCTTAAAATAAGATAAAAAAAAGTAAAAATAGATTTTAGTAGAACTTTTTCATAATTGTATAAAAACACGCTAAGAAAAAAATAAGTTTAATAAGCTTACATAAGTATAACGTTAGCGTATTTTAGAGGCTTACATCTTAATTCCTTAGAGTTTGAAAAAAGGGTGAAAAAATAGGGGTTGCTTACGTAAGCGCTAATTACGTAATAGCTAAGTAAGCTTTTAGTATATTAACTCCTCTTGTTTGTTCTAACTTGCTTTTTTTTAATACCTCCTCTATATCTCGCAATCTTTCACAATTTAAGCAAGAAGTTTATACTTTATATTTACAAAATAAGCCTATTTCTTTAGTTAGTAATATACTGGAAAAGTCCTCTAGAAGTATTACTAATACTCTCTATCGAGTAAAACAAAAAAAAGGCTTCTTTATCTACTTTTAGGCCTTAAAAAGGTCGTCCTACAAAGATCTTAAATAAAGCAAAAAGAGTGCTTAATAAAGACCTTACTAAAAGCCCTAAAAAGACATATCGACGTCTTTTAAAAGAAAATAGTCTATATCTTTCTATTAGAAGCTTACAACGCTTTTTAAAAAAGGAGAACTATTCTGTTAATATTTCTTAAAAAAAGACGCCTTTAGACCCTGAAAAGGCTTATAATTGTTATATTTACGCTAAGCAATTACTTAAAAACTTCAAAAATATTAACGTTAATAAAGTTATATTTCTAGACAAGTCTGCTATTAAGAGAGGGCACAGTGCTAGGACAGAATACTATTAAATACAGCAAAATAAAAGGGTTAAAAGGAAAATAGTTTCTACAACTAACACAAGTAGGTTTAGAAAAACTCTTTTTAACTAAAAAAAAACTTTAATATATCTATTATTTTTCTATTATTCTCATCTATTTTTAGCATGCTTACTAATTAAGTTATAGGTTAAGATATTTCTATCTAAGTTTAGGGAGCGATTTAGATAGGTAGTGTAAGGGTGTTGGAGTGTATAAAGACATACTACTACGAGGGCATAAGATCACTAGTGGTTAGGTTATGCGAGAACAAGGGTGGTAAGATAAAGATCTTATTATAGGTCGTCTCTAGAAGAGAAGTACAGGAGTTAAGTTGTAAGGTAGAAGATTAATTCTCTTGCTTGTTTTAATCCCTAAAACGAGCTATATACCTTTAGATCAGGTGGTTGAGCACTAACCTAGTGAGCAGTAGAGTTTCACCCTGTGCACCGGCACATACCTCCTCTTCCTGCGAGCTTGGCCCTATTAAGCGACCTACTTAGCAGAAAGAAAAATAGCAAAGCAAAGGAATTAAAACAAAAGAAATAAAAGAAATATAAGTTAATTACCCTATATCTACCCTAGACACCTTCCCTTACTTCTTTAGACGTTTACTTTAGCGAGGTTCTTAAGTAGTAGTTACAGCACGTGGTCTTAGCGCAGGTGCAGTAGTAGGAGCAGAGATAAGAGTAGCAGGCGCTTAAGATTCTAATATTAATTAAAGGTAGCTATAACAAGGCTACCTTGTTAGAGTTGTTAGCACTAAGACGTTATCTAAGATGATAGTACCTAATTAAAAATAAACGCTAGAAAGGCGTTGCGTAGAGAAGAGCATTATAAGATCTTTGCTCTTCTAAAAAACTTAGCGCTTATTAGCTTCTAGGCTAAGTTCCTCTTAAAGACCTTATATAGAATTAGCTTAAAAGAAACTAATATCCTACCTATTCTAGTACTTTGTTATATAAGAAGGGTTTGGTCTAAAGTTAGTAAAGTATAAATAGTCTTAGAATCTTTAAACTAAATTAGTACAAAAAGTATCCTTCTCTAACTTTTATACCATAAGCTATAAGTTGATAATTAATTGCAGTACATAGTTACAATATTTCTTAATATAGTTATTAATTTACTTTTTGTTAGCGTTCTATAGCATGTTGTTTAGCTCCTTACAAATAAGAAGATTGTCCTACTTAGCTTATCTAACAAGGGCCTTCTAGATCTAAGACCTATACTTAATATAAACATTAGCAGAGAATAGCTAATTAATTCCTCTAAACTTGTTAGGATAGCCTAAGAATGTATAAGAAGCTGTAGTAAAGTTATAATAAGCCTTGCAAATTTCCTTATAGGTTCCTATAGTAGGCAGCTCTATCACTCTATTACAGACTATAACGAACTAGGAGAGAATAGTGCGGCGGTTGTAAGTAGTTAGGCTAGTAGATCTAGAAGGTAGTAAAGGCAATAAAATTTAAACTTGCCCTTTTTTATAGATTTACTTTACCTAGTAAGTATTAAGAGCTAGTTTTTGTGCGTCCTCTAGCTAGTTTGTCTTGTCTTCCTATCTTTTAATAAGACTATTTCATAATTTAATGCTTGCGTCTTTATACTACCTTAAGTACTCTAGCACATAGTTGTAAAAGCCTAAAAGTATCTCTATATAGTTGTTCTTATTCTTATTATAAAATAATACGCTGCCTTAGATTATATCTATACTAAGACCTTTAGTTATTGTTGGAGATTAAGCTACTCAGCTGTTTCTCCACAGAATTCAGGTGCTCAAAATCACACCTGAAATCTACAATCGATTGATTACTAGAAGCTATTACGCTACTAGTATTACTTATCATTGTTATGAATTGATTGTTATCATCAATGACGTTCAAGATTACGCAATCTACTATAGATTACGCAATCTACTACGCAAGCTATTGCGTAATACAGAACTTTCTAGAATGCAAGTTACAAGTATATATAGATTGTAGTTAGAAGACAGCAAGACAGAAGACAAGACAATTAAGACAGAGAGATAAGACAATACAATTGCTATCCTCTACAACACTGTCTTCCCTTAGTCTCTATTATTTTATTCTCTTATCCTTATCCTTCACGCTGCGCACCTCCTCCTCAATCTCTAATAGGTTATAAGCCTGGATTAGGCTGCCTCTGAGTCTACTACAAACAAGTAGAAGGCAGAGACCTCTACCTCTGAGTTGATAGTAGAACAAGCAACTATACCTAGAGATTAAATCCGCAACAGTTATTGCTTGCTTAAGGTTAAGGTTAATGTGCTTAAAGTAAGTTTAATTACTCTTCTTAGCGTATTTAGCGTAGTAAGAGTAAGAGATTAAAGTGTATTCTTTATAAAGCATAATATATTATAACTAGTATTCTAGATTAGTGCGTATAGCTTATTAGATAAGTAAGTAGTATATGTTGCGTAGCTATCTAAGGTTTAGCTTCCCGTCTATGCGTTATAGATAGAAGCAGTATATTTTAAAAGTTTTAATAATAATATCCTTAACCTAACTATCCGTAAATAGCTAGGTATAAGCGTTAGTAGCAATACTTCTAGTATGTTAGAACTCTTTAGCTTGTAGTTAAAACTTTATAGTATTAATAACTTTATCCTAAGTAGGGAGTAGGTAGAGATTAAGTCTAGAGGGTTAATATTAGTAGCTTAGTAGGTCCTTATTTTACTTTACTTGGCGATACTTGCTTGTAAAAAGCTTTAAAATAACTGAATTAGATTAGAATTGTTGCTAGCGGCTCTATCCTATATATAGTAAGAGCAGACACTTATTAAGCATATTAGATAGTATAGCCCTCTTACATAAACCTATTACACTTGCAGTAGTATCCTTATAGATAAAACATACTTACTTGTACAATAAGTTATTAAAGCTAGGCTATTATCTAATGTTAAATTTATAATACTACTCCTTAATGACCTTAACATAGTCTAGATTAGTAATTAGCTTCTTTACGTAGGCTTACTTAAGCAGCTTAAAAAAAGCTAAGGTAGAATTCCTATAATAATACTCTGCCTAAAGGATCTCCTATTTCTAATTAAGGGTATCTAGCTCCTTGTCTATATAGGAAGTGTTATTAAGGTTAGTATCTAATTAAGTAGCTGTCTATTAGTAGGCTAGTGTTACTTTTAGAGCATAAGAGCTTAGTAGAGGTAGTAGTGTAGTGACTTATTAGCTACTAGCATTAGTTCTAACTTGTCCTGCCTAGATGTTAGTAGTATTACGCCTCTGTTGTACTATAGTTATTCTGTTCTAAAACTTATACAACTTAATTGCTAAGTATTAGTTAGGTTCTTAGCTAGCTAACATTTCTGTAAATTGTCTTAAATTCTTAGTTATAACTAACAGACTATAAGTCCCTAGAGAGTAAGTCTTAGATATTATAAGATCTTCATAGCAATTAATAGCTTAAGCCTTATTTAGGGTTCTTCCTAGCATTATAGTTATAGAAATAACTATACTATATATTAGATACGTCTTTACACTAAGTAGCCTATACTTATTACTTAAAACGTTTCGTGTAGAATAGACTAGGCTAGTTTTAGAGTCTTGAGCTTTAGCTATAAGTTAAACAACCTTTTGCTAGAACGTATAGAGAGGATTAGGCTTACCTTACTTATTTTTAACTTTAGTATTAGGCTGTAGCTTCTATAGGTTAAACTTAATATCTTTTTTCTAGACTTGCAGCTTAGCGCAAATATTATAAAGCTCTTTTACTTCTTACTTATTAATATCTAGGTAAGGTGCATAGTTGTAAATGTTGTTCTAATTAATTAAAGTATAAATATCTTTATATAGTAGTTTTACTGTTGCCTAGTTAGCTATTAATATATATTATTTTTTACCTTAGTTCTTAGAGTTAATGCAGTGCGCTACTACAGTGTTAAGAAACTAAGTAGTATTTTTAAGATTTATATGCCTTAACACAAAGGCTATATTAGTTAATCCTTAGTAACTAAGTAGCGTATAAGGCATGTAGATGCTAACGCATTCTTAGACAAATCCTAGAGCTAGCTTTTTTACTATTATAATAGCTTTATCTAGTTCTTTAGCCTTCTTATTCTGCGTTAAGGATGCTGCGCTAATAATAAGATAGTGTTTTTAGAAACCTTTAACACTACTATATTTGTCTATAAGCCTAGAGAGCTAAGTATAAAGGTTACCTACTTCTAGGACAACTTTAAGAATTAGGTTAAATTAGTAGGAGGCGTTATTAAACTAATAATCTATAATAATAGGTTGTTGTCTTAGAGCGTTTAAAAGAATCTTGTCTACTAAGGTTTATATATTAATAACTTTAATATTGTTGCTTAGCTTTGTAAGCTCTAGTACTCTATTTTAATATTATACAACTTTAGGGATTTAGTCTATAACATAGTCTTTCTTTTTAGCAATAACTCTAAGGTTGTTAAAAACCCTTAATAGTCCTAGTGTTTGTAGCAGTTGCTACTATAGCTGCTTGCCCTAGGCCTTGTCTAACAGCGCTAGAAGCATTATTTAAGTAAGTTAGCTAATATAAGTCAAATATTATCTTTAGCTACTACTAGTTTAAGAAGGGAGAGAGATATTATTATTATTATTATTTTCAAAAGTAACTACTTTAATAAAAGGTAGTAAAGTCTGTGTAGCAAGAGAGTTAGATAGTTAACAGGGTTGTAGTTCTAGTTTATGCATAGTGGCAGTATCCTGCTAGCTAGTAGGTAGAGGTAAATAGGGTCTAAATTGCGCTAAAATAAGCAGGTTTATAATCAAAATAGTTGTTATAATTAGCTATTACTTTAAGAGTGCGTAAAATCAAGTATAGTATTAGTATAGCAGTAAGCACTAAGAATTAGTAGAATAGGTAGCTTATACCTAAATTTTATATAGGAAATTAGTAAACAAGTAGCTAAAGGTAAAAGTAAGTACTACTAGTATAGTATCCTCTCCCCTTCCTAAAACTATAGGCTGTCCTATAGCCTATTAGTTGTCTAATATAAAAGCATTTAAGTTAGGGTTTAAGCTTTTCAATTCTTATTTATATACTTAACACTCTTCTTCTATAAAATGTTTAGTAATAACAACTTAAAGACAAAGCTTATTACTTATTATATGAGGTAAAGGTAGTTGTAGTTCCTTATATAGCTTAGGCAAGTCTAGCAAAATAGGAATATCTACTATAGGGCTAGTTTGTTCCTAATAATTAGGATCCTATAGCTTTATATTTTCTTAATCTTTCTTAATAATATTTTATACAAGTCTTTGTCTAAACAGCTTTAATCGCTATTTAGGTGTCGTGTAGGGGAAGCGTGTACTATTAAGGTCTTTAAGACAATAAGTTCTTCTATTAAGTCTAGCTTTATAAATATAGTATAAGCCTAACTATCTTATATCTAGCTTATAGTCTCGCAATATATTAATTTCCTAAACAGAGTTCTAAAGAAGAACTAAGTCTCTTAGCTTTATATCCTTATATTATATTTCTTTAGTGTTATTCTAGTATTCTTTTTTAGCAGCTCTTATCTAGTTAGTACAGGCAATAGCATCTTTTATAAGCTAATTTCTAAGATCTAGCTGTATTACTTAAATTATAAGTAGCTATATACAGTCCTTTACTTCCTTAAATAAAAGTGTTTACTATGTAGGTAGCACAAGTTTAATAAGAAGCACTAGGTTCTGCCCTATAACTAACTAGTACAGCAAGTAACCTATCTATTTCTATATTAAGATCCTGTCTGTAAGAAGAACTGTTAGCAAGTTCTTAACCTAAGGTCCTAGCAGCTTTATAAGAGCATTTACAATAAGCTTATACTTTTCCTTAATTTTTCTTATAGCTTAAGAGTTATGTCCTAAAGACTAGACTTAGTTAATCTTATATATATTTAATAGATGTAATACTACTTTAGTAAAATTAGGCCTTCTATTAACTATAAGTTTACGCGCTGTGCTTTATTAATATATAATATTCTTATATACAAACTCTGCATTGTCTTTAACTAGTTATTTAATAGGGCTTTTACTTTAAGCTAGCTACTAAGGTAGTCTCTTATAATAACTAAAAACTTCTTCCTAAAACACTAAGGCATGTATACTACATTAATTACAACAGTCTCCTAAATAGCAAAACTATAAGTGTTAGTAAGCATATTAACTTTCCTCTTAAAAGATTGTAGTTAATAGTCTAGATAGGTTACTAGCTTTTACTGTACGTGCTCGTACATTTCTTTCTACTAGTATTACTAAGTAAGTATAGAGTACACTATATTAACTCCTTTATATCTAATCTAAGTGTATACATTCTATACTACAGCTATTCTTAAGTTAGTATTATCTATAACTCTCTAAATTGCAATATTCTTAAATGTTTTCTTAAAGAGTATCCTGTCTTATATAAAAAAGTTTAAAGCTCGCTTCTTCTATACTTATAGTTTTTATTGGCTTCGGCCTTTTAAGACAACCTTTTAATGTAACCACACATTTTGTACACACCATTTTGGTAAAAAAGATTTATTGCTAACAACAGGTATCCGGGCTTATGCCCTCTTATTTAGCACTGCTGGCACGCAATTAGTGTGTCGCATGTTTAGACAGAAACAAAGAAAAGCTAGACAAAGACGCGAATTACCTTTTAACTTAACGCGCTCTATCCCGCCTATTCTTGTTACTTTACTACTAGGCGCTCCTAAATGAAGTAAAGCAGCAACACTATTATTGCCTTGCTTACTAACCTATAAACGCAATAATAGAAAGCCTACTCCTCCTTTCCTACCTCTTTCTTCTCTATTGCTAATTTAACGTCTTGCAATAGCTGTTTAAGCTAGGTTCTAGTCTCTGTACTTAGCTCTTGCATAATAAACAGGCAGAGGAGGATACTAAAGCAATAAATTTCAAGTACCGCGCTAGTATTAGCAAATACTCTAGAGATCGTGTATTTCTTACATAACTAGCTAAATTAGGGCTTAATAATCTTTTTGTATATAAGGATATTGCAGATAAAAGACTTGTTTAAGATTTTTATAAACTTAGAAGTCTAGCTAGGTAGTTAAGTTTTAAGATACTTAATAAATTTAGGTGTCTGCATAAGCAGTTTAAGTTAGACTAAATTAGGTGCTAGGTAGATAGTAGCAAAGGATGCTTTTTTTAGAAGAGAGCCTAGAATAAGGAGATGCTTACTGCAGAGGTTGCACGCTATTATAGTGTATTATATGCGAATTGTTTGTATACAGTGCTGTTTAAAAGGTAAGAAGCAGCAGCTTTAGCTTTATAAAGTATTACAGGCTCCTGCTGCGGTACGTACGTGTTCTTTCCCTCCTCTATCGCATTATGTTGCAATCTTATTGTAATCCTACTGTAATCTTGTTGTTAGCTATAGGCTAGCAATCGCTGTTAGACACGTTTCAACTAGTGTCGTTTTTTAGTACCTTAGCAAATTTTTAACCCTAATTATCGCTTGGTGGTCTAAGCTTTCCTCCTAGAACTCATCCACCTACCGTTCGAATCTCGTTGACTACACACAATCTTTTTTTTTGACTTTTGCGATTAATTAGTAGAGGGTAGCTGCTTTTTACTTTTTTAGAACCCCATTTTGACTACAACAACAACCACCACCTTTGACACCTTAAAAAATAAATAGTTTTTATAGTTCTATATTCTTAGGAGTCTTAAAGTTAACTATGAATTAAGCGTATTATTCTAACTATGTTAAGAATTCCTAATAGAGTATCCTTGCCTATCTTACTAGTATTAGTGCATTTACATTTCTAATTATATAATCAATAAACTCCTTTAAATCCTTCTTAGGTTCTAGAGGTAGTTCCTAATTATTAGGTTTTAGATACCTTGATAGTGTATCTACAACTACATTCTTCTGTCTTAGTATATACTTAATATTAAAGTTCTATAAAAGAATTATTAATATCTACCTATTAATAATAGATCTTAGATTGTTAGTAAATAAGTAATTAAGTTAAGCAATAAAGGTTGCTACGTTAGTTTCTATAGTAAAGTAAACACTATAAAGGTAGGTACAAAACTTCTTAAGAGCCTACAGCATAGCCTTGTATTGTAACTTAGTTAAATGCTATTACCTCTCTTACGCTAACTATAGCGTGCTTTTAAACTGCACTAAGTGTTACTTATTATCTTTTTTATGTTATTTAATATATTCTCCTGCCCTATCTTAACTTATATTAGTTATTAGAAATATCTTGTAATCCTTAGTATTAGTGTAGTTAAGGTTTGTAAGTATAGGTACGTTGTATATAGCTTGTTTTAGCTTATATATTACTACGTCTTATGCATCTCTTTATTTAAAAGAGATATTATCTTGTAAGAGTATAAATAAAAGTTTAGTAGTTGTAGTAAAGTCCTTTACTTATATATAGTAGTAGACGTATATACCTATAAAAGATTATACCTCTCTTTTATTCTTGCATAGTAGCTAGTTTATAATTTTCTTAACTTTCTTCTAGTTAGGATAACGTTCTTACAGGCTAACCTTATAGCCTACAACCTTAAGCCTTTTTATAAGAAAATAACACTTCTTTCCTAATATAGTGCCTCTAGCTTATTTAATATTAGTTAGCACTTTGTTTAGTTATAAAATATACTTAAGAACATAACATTAAACACTTAGTATTAATTCTTCTCTATTATAATTAGTTTTTAGCCCTCTACATGTAATGTTGTTAAAAAAAGGCATAGTATTAGGCTAGTAGTCTCTTAGAATTTTTATTATTACACGTTGAAATGCTGCTATAGAGTTAGTAGTACCTATAACTATTATATATAATTATATAAGCCTTACTAGTGTTTAAAACGCTATTATGTCTCTGCTTTTAAGATGTAGTGTAATTAAGTTATATCCTAAGAATAAGTCTATAAGTAAGATAATCTTGCATCCTGTAAACCTCTTCGAAAACTTGTTTACTATTAGTAGTAGGTTTACATCTTATATAGTAACTACATTTATTTACTGCGTATTGCTAATCTATTAAACACCTTTATCTTTCTTAAGTACTAGGTGCTATAGGTTGTAATATAAACTATTACACCTTTCCTATGTTCCTTAATTTAGGTAGACGTTAACTATATCTATTACTTGTAGCTTTAAAGCTTTTAGGATAGTAAAACCTTATTCTTACTAAGCTTTGTATAGTATTATTTGTATCTTATATAGTAAATATATATTAGAGTAAATTCTTCCTAATTCCTTAAATTGCTAAAAAAGCGCTCCTTCTCTATTAAGAAGTATATGTATAAATATCTCCTTTTCTAATAGCTATAAGTGCTCTCTAGTATATAGCTTGTAAAGTTATTCTTTAGTAAGCCTTGTCCTTTATAGGAAAGCAGTAAATCTTAGTTTAAATAGATAATCGCACGGCCCCTTATTAAGATTATAAATACTTATTCTAAGGCGTTACTGTTCTTTTACTTTTTCCTTCTAGTCTTCTTGTCTAAATTCTATGAGTATCTCCTACTATAGGATATTAACAGGTTAAACCTTAAATTTACTAAGTTTGTAGTTTCTTATAAAGTCTTTAGACTGTCTAACTACGTGCGTAAACACTTAGTTTATCTAGACTATCTAATTCTTCCTGCTGTCCTCTATATATAGTATGTTAAAGTTGCTAAATCTAGCTACTAGATTAGACTATGTAGCTTTCTGTATATATTTTACTACAGCTACTTATAGTTTGTTGCCTAATTTGTTAGTAATTATATATTACTATATATTACCTACTATTTCTTCTTTTAAGTTGTTATTAGAGGCTTTATTTCTAATTGTAGGTGCAGGGTAATTTAGAGATAAGTTAGATGCTATAAAGACCATGTTTCTTATATTATCTTTAGATAAGACCTAGCACAAAATTTACCTAAATATATTAAACTAAATTAATATTCTAGCGCTTACATACTAAGGTACTCTTTGAATTATAGATCTAGTGATATTAGTAATAATCCTAAATATAGTCCTAATAGTGACTGTCCTTATTTATATAGGTATATTAAATGCGGTCCTAACAAACAGGTTATGTGTACTATTAGCTAAAGTAATACTAAGAGAAGGCTATTCTAGCTAGTGCTCTATTATTATATACAGTATCTTTAATGCTTGCGCAGCACTTATTCTTAGGATATTTATTTATGCCCTAGTATTAATTAAGCACTTTAGAAAGCTACTGTTTACAGTAACTTAGTATTCTAGTAAGTTAGTTTAAGTAAAAACCTGCCTATTTCTTTACTAAACCCCTTTGACATCCTTTATAAGTA
This sequence comes from Alternaria sp. 'sect. Undifilum', assembly GCA_024321975.1. Classification (NCBI taxonomy): domain Eukaryota; kingdom Fungi; phylum Ascomycota; class Dothideomycetes; order Pleosporales; family Pleosporaceae; genus Alternaria; species Alternaria sp. 'sect. Undifilum'. Next base: position 13,089,901 of record JAJJZI010000001.1, read on the forward strand.
TATTATTCGATTTATTTATCTAGGAATCTCTTTTTCTACTTACCTTATAGTAAGTTTGCGTATTAAATTAATATAAATTTATCGCATTGCAATGCGCGCTCTTAGTAGGTAGTATATTTAGTAAAATTCTATAAGTAGGGCCTGTGCGCTTGTTTAGCTAATTAGAGGCAAGAATAGATTCTGGGTGTAATTTAGCGCACTTAGTATCTGTTAGCTTAGCGTTTTTTATATACATTATAACATTAAGTGCAACTAAACTATCTATAATACTAACACTATTATTAAGAAGATTACGTAGCTTTTTTTAAATGCTAGCTTACTTTATAAAGTCTAATACTGTAACTCCTTATACTTTTTATCTAAGTAGGGTAGTTGTAATATAGTTTAGCTATCCTTATACTATTTCTTTAAGTTCTAGATTAGAAAGAGCGTTAATGAACTTTATAGCCTTTTTCTTCCTTCCTTACTATAAGTGCTTTAGATCTGCTAACATATTATCGTCTTAATAAGCTAATTAAGGTAGTTTGTAAGGGTGCGTTGGTTTGACCAAAGATGCAAGGTAACAGTAGAAGGTGAATGAATTAGATACAGAACTATAGGGAGACTTCGTAGGTTTTTATATCCAATCCGGATAGTTAGGACTAACCAAGGTTAGGACTAACTAAGGTTATTGGAGGTCGTCGGGTTAGCTGACAGTTAGCGTAACTAGTGCGGCTGATAGTCAGCAGCTAGTGCTGAGGTGCTAATGCTAAGGTAAGAAAAGCCAACGAAGGCCACAGGCCGAGTACTAGAGAACATTAAGGCTTTAGCCCTTTATAATACCCCCCTCCTAAAAAAATAGTAGGGGTAGTAATCTTGTTACCTAGAGTTCTACTTTTCTAGGGCTTCTGTATCTTTTAGATTAACAGCTAGTTCCTAGGTTAGATCTAGATATCCTAACTATTTAACTAAGTACTGCTTTTTTCTTCCTTTTCCTCTTTCCTCTAATAGGGTCTCTACTAGGTATTCTTCTCTATCCTCTGTCTTAATTGGTAGAGGTTTATTGTCGTCTATTAGCTGGCTTAGTAGAGGGTCTAAGGACGCTAGTCTAAGGTTATTAACATTAAATACTAGGTAAATCTAGCTAGGAGTATTTAATTTAACTGCGTTTAGTCTAATAACTTTAAGTACCGTGTACTTAAGATTCTTCTAGTTAAGTTTTCTACTAGGCCTTTTTGTTTTGTAGTAGTTGCCTAGTTTTAACTATACCTTATCGCCTATTTTAAGCTAAGGTAATTAGTGCCTTCTTTTATTTGCCTGCCTTTCTTGTTTTTATTAGCTTTCTTCTATTGTAGCTTGTGCAAGCTTAATACTTTGTCGTAGCTTATTAACAATATTTTCTACCTTTTAACAATCCTCAAATATTCTCCTTAGAAGTTGTTGTTAAGGACTGTGCTTAAGTGCAATTTGTAGAGGATCTACCTTATAGCCGTGTTGTAGGAAGAAAGAAGACATTTTAGTAGACTAAGCTTGCCTTGCTATAACTGCAATCTTAGCTATCCCTAGGTTGCTTTTCTAATTTGTTTAATACTAATTATAGAAGGCTTATAAATAAGCCTGTACTATAGAGTTTATTCTCTCTATAGAACCGTTAGTTTTAGGATAGTATCTAGAAGATAAGCATCGCTTAATTTCTAATAACTTGCAAAGCTTAATTTAAAAATAGTTAACAAACTGTATACCTCTGTCTTAAGTAATATAGTTTAGTAACTAATAGTAAGCCATAATAGAGTTAATAAAAGTTTTAGCAATACTTTCTGTAGTAATATCTTTCAGGCTTATTAGGACAACGTCCTTGCTAAGCCTATCTGTAACTACTATAAGGTTTGTACAGCCTTTGCTTTCTAGTAACCTTGTAATAAAATCTATAGAAATTTCTTTCTATATTTACTCTAGTATAGGCAAGGGTTTTAGTAAGCCTTATAGGCTGTCTCTTTAGGGTCCTTTTCTTCTACACACTAAGCAGTTCTTTATGTATTTTCTAATACTTTTACTAATAGAGGGCTAAAAGTATTCTCTTGCAATAGCTTAATAGGTAATATTCCTTCCTAGATAGCCTAAAGCTCTAGAACTGTAGATTTCGTAGATAATTCTAGTTCTTAGAGGTTTATTATTAGGTACCTATTTTTAATCTTAGTATAGGAGGTTTCCAGAATTGTCTAGTCAGCATTTAGAAATAGAAAGTTTAAGATCTAAAGCTGTAGGAAATTGTCGTTCACTATCCCTTACAGCTTTCTAGGCTATTTAGTAGGTTTTGTCCTCTTTTTTTAGCTTTATCCTATAGATCTTCAAGATCTAATTGTTCCTAAGGTAATTCTAGTACTACTGCTAAATAGCTGTTGCAGCTAAAGGTTCTAAGCACCTCTTCTTCTTCTAGTTCTTTGTTAGTAGTTGCAGTTGTAGGTTTAAATACTTATAGAAACCTCCTAGAAATCCTAGTATCCTAGTCGTTTGCTAGCATATCTTGTTGTCTCCTAGATAAGGCATTAGCCCTAGAGTTATTAACTCTAGGCCTGTAGGATATTTCTATGTTAGAAAACTTTCCTAGAAATTAAGCCTATCTTATTTGTCTCTTGCTAAGCTGTCTAGGCCTGCTAAAATATTTAAAGTTTTTATAGTTTGTAATAACTATAAACTTCTTTAAAGATCGTAGCATAGCATCCTACTTAGATAAGTAGGAGATAACTGCTAGTAATTCCTTATTATATATCTTGTAATTGCTTTGCGTGCTAGTCATCTTTTGTAAATAATAAGCTACTAGGCGTAAGCTTCTTTTATTGTTATATTGTGAGAGGACTCCTGCTACTACATATCTGGAAGAGTCTGTTTTTAGGATTGTTTCTCTGTCAGGATCCTATTAAGCTAGTACTAGCTTAGTAATAAATAACTTCTTAAGCTTATTAAAAGCTTTTTGCTTAGTTTTTCCCTATTAAAAGGAGATGTTACTAGTAAGCCTTAAAAGAGGAGCTACTATCTCTAAGTAGTTCTTAATAAATTGTTAATAGAAGTTTGTAAAACTAAGAAAACTGTGTACTCCTTTAACGTTTGTAGGCGCCTACTAATCTCTAATTGCTTTTACTTTCTTAGGGTCTATTTAAAGTCCTTTCTAGCCTTAATAATAGATCTAAGGTATTTTGTACTCTGTACGTTAAATTTACATTTCTAGATGTCTAAAAATAATCTAGCCTTGCCTATAGCTTCTAAAACCTTATTTGTATTGTGTTAGTGTTCTTTAAGCGTGCTATTAGTGTAAATTAATACGTCGTCTAGGTAGGCTAAGCAAAAATCGTTAATATACTCGCGGAGGGTCCAATTAATATAGCGTTAAAAGGTACTAAGAGCGTTTGCTATACTAAATAGAGTAACTAGCCACTTATATAACCTAAATCTAGTACAAAAAGCTGTTTTCTACTTATCTCCTACATTAATTCTAATCTTGTAGAAAGCTGTAGAAACGTTAATTTTTGTAAACTATTTAGCTTTTGCAATATTGTTAGGGGTTTCCAAATTAAAAGTAAAGGATAACAATCTTTCTTTGTAATAGCGTTTAGGGCTTAGTAATTAATGCAGAAACGTAATCCTCCTCTAGGTTTCTTAGCAAAAAGGACAGGGGAGGAGGTAGGAGAGCTACTAGCTCTAATCTATCCTTTATTAAGTAGAGAAATAAGCTCCTTTTGTAATACTAGGAGTTCTAGGCAGCTTATACTGTATAGAGGTCTCTAGGGAGCCTCTTTTTCTTTGCCTTTATTGTTTTTCTCTAGTTTAATGCGGTGATCTACTTTAGATCCGCATAAAGGAGGTAGTACAGAAGCAGTTTTTAGATTAAAAATCTAAGCTAGGTGTTAATAAGCCTTAGGGAGTAAAGGTAAGACCTCTACTTTCTTCTTAAGAGCTAGGGCTTTTTTAATATTCTTAAGAGAAGCAGCGAAAGTTTAAATAGACTTCTCCTTTTTTGCCCGCCTAATATAGGAGTGATAAGCTGTTGCGATTATTTATTTCAATCTCTAGTCTCCTTTAATAGGGCGATCCTTTGTGCTAAGTAACTTAATCTTTTAGCTAGAAGAATAGATGTAAATTGTTTTTCTAGAAGGAGCAATAGTGACCTCTCTTCTATTTATTTAGGGCTGTCTAAGTATTAAATTATAACTAGGGTGTGTAGGGGCTACATAACCCTAAATAGTATCCTTATAGCCTTTAATATTAATGTCTAACCTAGCAACTTTATTAATAGTTCTAGGTTTATCTGTAACTCCTTCTAATCTCCTAGGAGAAATAGAAATGCACTGTAAGTTAGCATTCTTAATAAGTCAAGGGCTAATAAGCAAGTATACAAGGTTTCCTGTATTAATTAAAGTAGAAGCAAAAGTGTAACAATTTACTAGCGCCTCTAAAGTAATTCTATTGCTACTTATATTCTTTTTAAAGTTTGCCTACTCCTTAACTAAGTTATCTCAACTTATTAGAGGCTTCTACTAGTGACTTTAAACAGGAGCTACTCTTTTTCTAAATCTAAGTCCTTATTTAAGCTTCCCTTGCTAAGCTTATTATCTTTCTTAGAGTTAAAAGACTTAACTAAAGTCTTTTTCTCCTTTTTAGAAGATTTCTTATTCTCTAAATAATATGTAGCTAGATAGCCCTTCTATTTACAGTTAAAATAGCGTCTTTCTCTATACAACTATTCTAACTCCTAGTTACTAAACTGTTGAGGTTTAGCAGTTCTTCCTATGTATTCTATCTCTTCTATCTAGTCTCCTTTTAAAGGAGAAGGAGAAGGAGAAGTTCTCTTAGATTTATACACCTTAGGCTTGTTGTCTCTGCCTTTAGAGTACTCTTCTATTCTATAGAGGTAATTAGCAATCTCTATTGCTTTGTTTTGTAGGCTGTCTAAATTATTATAAGTAATACCTACAAGTTTGTCTTAAAGTTTCTAAATAAGGCTTTTTTAGAAAAGCATTATCCTTATATCCTCGTCTAAACTACTATTAGATAATAGTAGTTGTTCCCAGAATTCTATAATGTATTTGCGTATGCTTTTCTTGCCTTAGCTTATAGACTAGAGCTTGTTCTTAGCTCTCTCTACACTATAGGGATCTCTAAACATTTAATTAAAGAAGTTTAATAGTTTATTAAAGTTCTATAAATTAGAAATCCCTATTTAGTTAAGGAAAGGCAGAGTAAGGGTTGCAGCTAAGCTTTTTTATTAACTAAAGGCGTAGTTACAAGTCCTTTTATCTATGTTAAAATCTTCCTTATTATCCTCTAACTTAGCAGTAAGCTATTGTTAAAAAATATAGTACATCTTTCTGTTTCTGTTTAAGGTATTAGGATCTAGTTGTTTAAAACGCCTAGGCGTTTGTTAATTTCTTAAGGCAGCTAATAAGGTAGGTAACTACGGTAGAGGTTATTATTCTACCTTAGGCTCCCTTTGTTGTTGCAATGTTGTGCCTATAGCTTCCTAAGCTTAGAAAGCTTCCTGTACTTTTGTAGAGGTAGCTATTTTATCTAGGCCTCCTGCTCTACAAAGTCCCTCTAAAGTAGTTTCTACTTTAGGTTTACTTACACTATCTTAGTGTAATTCTGCTATCCTTACAACTAAAAAAGCTATTAAGGGTTCTGCTATTGTATTTGTAGGTACTCGCTAGTACTCTATATTGTTGACAGGAATTATTATAGGTGCTACTACGCTTAGTAGGCTTATTCTTTTCGTGTAGGGGCTACTACGCTTAGTAGGCTTATCTTTCGTCTATTTTCTAGGGCTACTACGCTTAGTAGGCTTATCTAACGAATTTAAACGCCTAAGGGACTTATACAACTAAGTATCCCTTAGCACTTTCAATCTAGTGCTTCTTCTATTAATCCTTTAGTAGATTTAAACAGTTAACTAATTAACTAGCGCTCTAATTAATTAGATTCTTACGCGTAGATATAGCTCTAGCTAGCTTCTTGTCTAGATATAGCTCTAGAGGGCTTCTAAATACGACGTAGCTACGCGAATAGCTAAAGAAGGATCTAATTTAATTATAAGGGTGCGTTGGTTTAACTAAAGATGCAAGGTAACAGTAGAAGGTGAATAAATTAGATATAGAACTATAGGGAGACTACGTAGGTTTTTATATCCAATCCAGATAGTTAGGACTAACTAAGGTTATCGGAGGTCGTCGGGTTAGCTGACAGTTAGCGTAACTAGTGCGGCCGATAGTCAGCAGCTAGTGCTGAGGTGCTAATGCTGAGGTAAGAAAAGCCAACCAAGGCCACAGGCCGAGTACTAGAGAACATCAAGGCTTCAGCCCTTTACAAGTTTAATAATAAAAAATAGCGTATTATAGGGCGAACTTACAAAAGGTATATTACTTTATATTTCTTCCTACAAATACTATATATATATAGGCTGTAAGTTAAAAATAGAAGAGTTACTTTATATTATTTAATTGCTTCTTTATGTGCTTAAATCCTTGCTTAGCCTTCTTTGCTTCTTTACTCCTTCCTTCTAGACACAATTAATATCCTAGTAAAGGGCAGGGCCTTTACCTTTTAAGCGCGTAGTAGTATTTAACTAAGAAATGCTATATAAAGCGTTTTCTTCGCCTTTTAGTATAATATTAGCTGCATTTATATTATTAAGCTTCTTAACGTATTCCTTAGTAGAAGGAGTATATAGTTATTTCTAGAATTGCTAGAACTACTAAAGGACGTTACTATAGTAGCCTTAGCTTGTTAAACTAGTTGCTATATTTATAAAATTAGAGTTTTTTTACTTAAACTTTAAACCTAGTTAAGAGTCTTTTTTAGTAAACTTCTTTAGTAGCACACTAGAGGCTAGTTAATTAAACACGTTATTAGTAATATTGTAGAACTTTTAGATCTTCGCCTTGAACTACAGCAAGACTTAGTTTAATAATAATTACTTTAAAATTTCTTCTAAATACTTATATAGTAAATTAAAGTAGTACATTTCTTTCTTGCTAGAAATATTCTAGTTAAAACTAACCTACCCTATCTGCTTTAGGGCGTAGTATTATTTGTACTCCTTAACCATGTGTCCTACTGTATTATATATACAGTAGAGAGGGTATGTCTCTATATTACTTATATATGCTGTACTTATTTTGTTAGATAACCCTTTTAGAGCCTTAGTAATAAAGAAACTATTATTTTTTTTACTAGGGAATTCTATATTAGTTTCTTGTACAATAAAGTACATATAGTTAAAGAGTTTCTTTAAGAGTCTCTTAATTATAAAGTAAGCTATAAGTATGTTAATAGTTAATAGTTTAAGCTTTAGGTTGCCTAAAGACTTTATAAGGTCCTTAACCTCTAAATTGATATTTACTAGTATACTTGTCTTCTTACATACTTTACTAATCTTAATCTCTACTTCTCTTACTTTCTCTAGAGTAAAGGTTACTTGCTAGTTAGACAATATAATCTAGCGTATTCTAGTATTAGCGCCCTTTTGCTCTAGCTAATAAATCTTATTTAGGGCTAGTTATTTTCTTATAGTAGGATTTTAAAAAAGAATAAATCCCTTCTAGTTTATACGTATCCTAATTATCTCTATTTAAGGTAGAAACTATATAGTATATAACTACCTCTTTATTAGTTTATAGTAGGCCTTAGAAGAAAAGAGTACTTTCCTCTTCTTTAAGGATTTACCTGTTCTTAATTTATATATTAGCAATAGAAGTAAAGTGCGTGTAGTAGTCTACTAGACTAGGCTAGTTTTATATGCATTTATAGATGTAAGCTTAAAAGTATAAGTATTTACTTATCTTAATAGCTATATTCTTATTTTTCTATTATTCCTTTATGTGTGTCTGCAACTTAGACTAATCTTTCTTAGTATATTGAGGTAAGCACTTCAAGATATAAAAGAGAGATTAATCCTTATTAGAAAGGTAGTTTAGGGTTTAAAGACTCTTATAGTATTATAAATACTTCTATTATTAGCTTATTAGTTAAAGTTCTCTAGGAATTCTATAATATTCTTTTTAGTAAAAACTAATATACTATATCTTAGTTAAATTATAGTTAACTCTAAGTTGTACGTAGGTGTAGCTATAGTATTAATAATAGAGCTTAATAGGGTTAATAGTAGATTAGGGCTAGTAGTAGTAGGTCTAGAGGGAGGAAGCGTTGCGCCTTCCTGCCCTTAACCTATCTTCTAATCCCTTTTTAATATCTAGAGTATATTGGGACTTGTATAAGTTCTTTGCATAGATAGTTAATAAGTATTAATAAAGAAATAAATAAAGTAAAGTTTTTAAAAAAAAATCTCTTTTTAAGTCTTTATAGTGTGTGTTTTCTTAAGTGTAGGTATATTAATCTTTACTTCTTAGGTACCTCTTATCTTGCTAAGTAGGCTGAGATTTATACTTAAAGCTAGTACTTATGTATAAGCTTTTAGTGCTATCTTTATTTTGCTAAATAGTACTTTAGCTTAGTATTTCTTCTTGTATGTATTACTGTCTCTATTTTGCTAGTCAAGTTATTACCTCTATTTTACTAGGTAGACTTTAAATTTGTGTTTTGGAACACATATATAACTGCCTCTATTTTGCTAGATAGTTTACTACCTCTAATTCGCTAGATAGACTTTAAATTAGCATATAATAACGCATTTTATATTTATTAGTAGATTTTTTTCTTTCGTATTGTTGTTGTTAGTGCTAACTTAGGTAACATTATTCTTAATGTAGTCTATAATAGGAGATAGTGCTAACCCTCTAAAAGTATGTCTGGTAATAATTTTAAGAATTCCTTACTTGCGTAGGATTATTATATTGTTCTTGTAATAATCGTGCACTAGTTCTTTTATACACTAAGTAGTAGAGTATGTCCTTATAGGCTTTGCTATTTATAAGGGTGTTAGAGTGTATAAAGACATACTACTACAAGGGCATAAGATTACTAGTAGTTAGGTTATGCAAGAACAAGGGTGGTAAGATAAAGATCTTATTATAGGTTGTCTCTAGAAGAGAAGTACAGGAGTTAAGTTGTGAGGTGGAAGATCGATCCTCTTGCTCGTTTCGATCCCCGAAACGAGCTATATACCTTTAGATCAGGTGGTTAAGCACTGACCTAGTGAGCAGCAGAGTATCACCCTGTGCACCGGCACAGTAGTAGATCTAAATTAGTAGTAATTAAAAGCCCTTTAATTATTACTCCTTTAAGGAGTTTAGACTATATTAAAAAGATCCTTATTCCTATAGTAAAACCTGCGATGAAAAAAGGTAAGTTATATATACTTCTTTTTCCTACTCAGAGAGTGTTTACTCTATATTTAAATCATAAAGTAGCAATCTTTTTTTATATAATTAAAGGATTTACTAACCTCTATATAAGCTAGAAGTTTCAACAGGATAACGCTAAGATTTATAAAACTCTAGAAGTTTTATGTTAGTTTTCTAGGGATAGGATATCGCTTTTTAAGCATCCTGCTTATAGTCCTAATCTAAGTCCTATAGAAAACGTGTAGGCCTTGCTAAAAAACACTTTAGCTAAAAGGCCTATTACTTCTTTAGGTATAGGAAAGAGTAAAAAAAGTATAGCAGCCTTTAAGGCTGCTATAAGGGAGGAATGGGATTAATTACCTTAAAAGGCGATTCATAATTATATTCTATCTTTACTAAGGCGTTATTTGGACGTTAAGGAAGCTGAAGGCTAGTACACAAAGTATTAGTAAGCTTTCTTTGTTCTTTATTTAGAAAAAACCCTAAAAACAAGCTCTTAATTACTACTTAATAGTTTTTTTTACAATTACCTTAAACTTACACACAGATAAGTTTAACTAGTAATATTTAATATATATACTTTTTAGCGATTTTTACACCTTCGAAAAAAGGTTATTTTGTTATTTATTCTTAAGTTTTTTTATCTATAATTTCACAGCTGAAGTTGAGCGCAAAAGTGCTTACTAAGTAGCCTAATTCTAAGAAGAAGATCTTGGCTTTCCAAATCACTAACTAATACGGGTATAGCCCTTCTGGTTGTAGAATTTCAAAGCTTTGAAAACTATAACTTTTTTGACATCTTTTTTTTGTCACCCCTATGTAATACAACATAAGGTCTAGATCTCCTAATTAGCTTATATTAAAAAGATTACTTAATTAGTAAGTAACTACTTAATTAAGAGCAACCCCCTAATAATTAAAACTAAGCTGCTGCCCTAAGATAGCTACGCGATTTATAAGGAAATTAATCTATACTAACAAAAGATTAGATTACTTCTTTTTGCAGCAGTTAACACAAGACCTAACACAGCCTTTGCAATATTACACTTAGCGCGATTCTTTACAAACCCTAGACTCAATTATTAGGTAGTAGCTAATCGTGTACTCTTTTACTTTAACTGTACCTAGACGCTTGCACTGCAATTTAGTAGACATAATTACCTAGTTATTACAAACAAAACCTTATTTACTAATAATACACTTAATTAGAAGAGCTCTAAAGGATACGTATTTAAACTGTTTTGTAGACTAATAGCTTAGAGAGTAAATAAATTAGATATAGTTACAACTTTAATAACTAAAGCTAAATTGCTTACACTCTTACAGGTTGCTAAAAAAGCTATATTTATTAAGATACTGCTCACTAAGCTATAAGCTTAGATTGTTAACTAAATTATTACTATACAGTGCGATTACCTGCAGACGATCTAATTAATCTTAGAGAAGATCTCCTGGTTAACTACAAAGCTACGACACGTTGATATCTATAATTACTAGCTTAGGCAAGAAGTATAGAATAAGTCATTTCAGGTAATTTACGTAGAGCTAAGCAAGATGCTTGCTGATAGACTTACTAAACCCTTACTAGCTAATTAATAGCTAAGATTCCTACAACAAACAAGATTAATTGACCTAGGCAACTAACTACGACTAGGGGCTAATCTAGGATTAATAACTCATTGTCCCAACGCCTTAGACGTATAATTAATAAACGTAAGAGGTTGTCAGCTTAATCCTTACATTTAAGCTAAGAGAGTGTTTTAAATTTAGGAAATGTGCGCAATTAATCAAGAGGTTGGCAAGGTGATTAGTAGGTTAGCAAGACTGAACAAAGGATCTAGGAAGGGTGGTTAGAGGGTAGCGCTACAGGACGCTAAACGCGCTAGCACCGCCAAGAGTCCCTCGGATAAAACAGGCACCCGTAATCCACTCAATTGATCAACAGAACACACACTCACTCATCAATACAATACAATTATCATCAATTATGTCATTATTATCCTACTAGATTTAACCTGCTATTATTTCTGACACGCTTATTAGCTTTTAGGCTTAGCTCTTTTTGAAGTCATTAGCGAGAATTAGCTTAAAAAAATTAGTATTTGACTTATTTAGTTATTTTTTGTGTAAGGAGAGTTCTGTCTATTATTAGTAAAGTATAAACAGTTAAGGAACTCTTAAACTAAATTAATGCCAAAAGCGTCCTTCTCTAACTCTTGTATTATAAGCTATAAGTTAATAACTTATTTTAGAACATAGTTGCGGTTGTAAGGGTGCGTTGGATTGACTAAAGATGCAGGGAAAACAGTAATAAATTAAATAAAGAACTACAAAAGCTATCTAGCAAGCTTATCTACTCCTTTATAAGGTTTGTGCTTAGTACTAAGAAAGAGGCAAAAGTAGCTACGTAGCAGCTGCTAACGTAGCTTAGAAAAATAGCGCAGAGCTAAGAGAAAAGTTTAGTAGGCTAGAAAAGCAGAAGGGCTAATACGCTAGGCTTATAAATGCTAGGTGCGCACAGATACCTAGGATCTGTAGGATAGCAAAACGAGGCTTTTTGTTAAGTACTAAAGACGTTAGGGCTTTAGCCCTTTACAGTACCTCCCTTCTTATTAGAGGTTATAGAGTTCCTCTAGTCTTATAGTGCTTCTATATCTTCTAAGTTTAAAACTAGTTCCTAAGTTAGTTTTAGGTATCCTACCTATTTAACTAGGTATTCTTTTCTTCTTCTTATGCTTCTTTCCTGTAATAGACGCTCTACTAGGTACTTCTCTTTGCTGTCTACTTGAATTAGTAAAGGTTTACTATTGTCTTATAGTTAGCTTAGTAAAGGATCTAAAGAAGCTAGCTAGAGTTTGTTAATATTAAATACTAGATGTATTCTTCTAAGAGTATTTAGCTTTATAGCATTTAGTCTAATAATCCTAAGTACTACATACTTTAGATTCTTCTAATTAAGTTTTTAGCTAAGTCTATTTGTCTTATAGTAGTCTTTTAGCTTTAACTAAACTTTGTTACCTATTTAAAGCTAAGGTAATTGTTTTCTTCTCTTGTTTGCTTAGTGTTCCTATTCTTATTAAGATTTTATCACTATAGCTTAAGCTAACTTAAAACTTTACTAGAGTTTGTTAGCTATATTTTCTGCTTTCTAGTAGTCTTCCTGTATTCTTCTTCCTTAAGCTTAATTCTAAAGTCTATATTCTACTACTATTTAAAGAGGGTCTACCTTGTATCTATGTTGCAGAAAGAAAAGCAATATTTTAGTAGATTATGTTTATCTTGCTATAATTACAATCTTAGCTACCTCTTAGTTACTTTTCTAGTTTGTTTAATCTTAATTATAGAAAGCTTGTAAGTAGGCCTGTACTATAGAGTTTATTTATTTTATAGAGCTATTAGTTTTAAGGTAATATTTAGAAGATAAATATTGTTTAATCTTTAGTAGCTTACAAAGCCTAGTCTAAAAGTAGCTTACAAACTGTACACCTTAATTAGAAGTAATATAGTCTAGTAACTAGTAGTAAGCTACTATAGAGTTAATCAACGCTTTAGTAACACTATCTTTAGCAATATCTCTAAGGCTTATTAAAACTACATCTTTACTTAGCCTATTAGTAAATACTATTAAGTTAGTATAACCTTTACTTTCTAGTAATCTTGTAATAAAGTTAATTATTATTTCCTTTTAAATATGCTCAAGAATTAGTAAAGGCTTCGATAATTCTTGTAAGCTATTTCTTTATAGTTTTATTCTTCTACATACTAAGTAGTTTCTAATATATTACCTTACAATTTAGCTAATAGAGGGCTAAAAGTACTCTCTTACAACTACTTAGTAGGTAAGGTTCCTTCCTAGATACTCTAGAGCTCTAGAATAGTAGATTTCCTAGATAATTCTAGTGCGTAAAAGTTTGTTGTTTAGTATTTATTTTTAACTACTGTATAGTAGGTTTTTAGAATCATCTAATTAGCATTTAGAAATAGAAAGCTTAAGGTCTAGCTTTATTAGAAATTAGCGTTCTTTCTTACTAACTACTTTCTAGGCTAGCTAGTACGTGTTATCCTCTTCTTTAGCTTTGTTCTAAAGCTCTTCTAGATCTATCTATTCTTAAAGTACTGTTACAAGATAGCTATTACAGCTAAAAGTTCTAAGAGTCTCCTCTTCTTTCTATTCCTCTATTTCTAAGGTTGTTACAGTAGATAGTTTAAAGACTTATAAGAACCTTCTAGAAATTTAAGAATCTAAACCATTTATAGGCATATCTTGTTGTCTTTAAGATAAGGTATTAGATCTAGAGTTATTAACTCTAGGTCTATAAGCAATTTCTATGTTAAGAAATTTACTAAGGAAATAGGCCTATCTTATCTATCTTTTACTAAGCTACCTAAGCTTTCTATAATACTCTAGGTTTTTATAGTCTGTTATAACTAGGAACTTCTTTAAAGAACGTAACATAGCATTTTACTTAGATAAGTAGTAAATAACTTTAAGTAATTCTTTGTTGGGTATCTTGTATTTGCTTTAAGCGCTAGTTATCTTTTTTAAGTAGTATACTACTAGTTATAATCTTTTTTAATTATTATATTGCGAAAGAACTCCTGCTGTAATATAGTTAGAAGAATTAGTCTCTAAGATTGTTTTCTTGTTAAGATCCTATTAAGCTAGTATTAGTTTAGTAATAAATAGCTTCTGTAGCTCGTTAAAAGCTTATTATTCTATTTTTCTTTTATAAAAGGAGAGGTTTTTAGTAAGCCTTGTAAGCGGGGCAACTATATTAGAGTAGTTCTTAATAAAGTGTTAATAAAAGTTTAAAAATCTAAGAAAACTATATACTTCTATTATATATATTAATACGTCTTATTATGAAATAGCTTTTACTTTCTTAAGGTCTTTCTTAAGTCCTTTTTCTAGCCTTAATAATAAATTCTAGGTACTTAGTACTCCGCACGTTAAATTTGCATTTCTTAATATCTAGAGGTAACTTAGCCTTACTTATTACTTCTAGAACCTTGTTTACATTGCGTTAGTATTCTTTAAGCCTACTATTTATGTAAATCAATACATCTTCTAAGTAAGCTCAGTATTAATTGTAAATATACTTACGTAGTGTCTAGTTAATATATTATTTAAAGGTGCTAAGAGCGTTAGCTATGCTAAAAGAAGTAACTAGCTATTTATATAATCTTAATCTTGTTCTTAAAGTAATCTTCTATTTATCTTCTATATTAATCTTATGTTTGTAGAAAGCTACAGAGACGTTAATTTTAGTAAACTATTTTACTTTAATAATATTTTGAAGCGTCTCTTAGATTAATAGTAAAGGATTATAGTCTTTTTTTATAATAGTGTTAAGAGCTTAGTAATTAATATAGAACTATAATCCTCCTCTAGGTTTCTTAGCAAATAGAACTAGAGAAGAAGCTATAGAACTACTAGCTTTAATCTATCCTTTATCTAATAGAGATGTTAGCTCTTTACAAAGAACTAAAAGCTCTAGTCTACTTATATTGTATAAAGGACCCTAAAGAGGTTCTTTTTCCTTTCTATTTTTATCTTTTTGTAGCTTAATTTAGTAATCAACTTTAGGTCTACGTAAGAGAGATAGTATAGAAGTAGTTTATAACTTAAAAATCTAAGGTATATATTAGTACGACTTAAGAAGTAATAACAAAATATTTAATTTATTTTCAGAGCTAAGGCCTTCTGAATATATTTAAGAGAAGCTGCAAAGATTTAAATTAACTTATCTTTTCTTACTTATTTAATATAAGAGTAATAGGCTATTGTGTTTATTTACTTGAACTTTTTGCTCTCTAAAACAAGGTAGTCTTTAGTGCTAAGCAGTTTAATTCTTTATCTAGAAGAGTAGATATAGATTTACTTTTAAGAAAGAGTAATAGTAACTTCTCTTCTATTTATCTAAGGCTATCTAAGTATTCAATTGTATCTAGAGTATATAGAAGTAATATAGCCTTAGATAGTATCTTTATATCTTTTAATGTTAATCTCTAACCTAGCAACTTTATTAATAGTTCTAAGTTTTTTTATAACTTCTTCTAATCTGCGTAGAGAAGTAGAGATGCACTATAAACTAGTGTTCCTAATAAGTTAAGAGCTAATAAGAGAGTATACAAGGTTTCCTGTATTAATTAGAGTTAAAATAAAGGTGTAATAATTAACTAACATTTTAATAGTAATTCTATTGCTGCTTATATCTTTTTTAAACCTAGCCTACTTCTTTATTAAGTTTTCTTAGCTTATATGTAGCTCTTGCTAGTAACTTTAAGCAAAAGCTATTCTTTTTCTAAATTTAAATCTTAATCTTCTAGAGCATCTTTGCTACTTAAGCTTTTTTTACTAAGTTTTCTTACTTTTGCCTTTAAAGACTTTAATGCATTAGTCCTTTTTTTTTCTTTCTTAGCATCTTTTCTTCTATATAATTTATAGCTAAGTATCTTTTATACTTATAGGTGAAACAACATCTTTCTTTTATAAGCCTATTTAGTTCTAGATTACTAAACCTGCATAGCTTAGCTAATCTTCTAGTAAACTTTATTTCTTCTATCTAGTCTCTTGTAGGAGGAGGAGGAGAAGAGGCACGTCTTAGCCTGTATTCCTTAGGCCTTTCCTAGTCTCTGTTTTTAAAGTATTGTTCTTTAGGCTTGTCTTAGCCTTTAGAGTATTACTCTATCCTATATAAGTAGTCTATAATTTTAATAGACTTATTCTGCAAATTATTTAAGTCTAAGAAGGTAATACTTATAAGCTTATTTAAAACCTTATAAAAAAGGCTCTTTTAGAAGAGTATTATATTCGTGTTCTTATTTAAGTTACTATCTAATAGTAGTAACTATTCCTAAAATTTTAAATTATAATTATAGATACTCTTTTTGCCTTAAGACATTAACTAGATTTTATTCCTAGCTTTCTTAGAACTATATAGATCTCGAAATATCTAATTAAAGAAGTTTAATAAGTGTTTAAAGTTCTAGGCGTCTAACAATTTTATCTAGTTAAGGTAGGCAGTGTTCAAGTTATTACTAAGCTTTTAAGCCTGCTAGAGGCGTAATTACACGTCCTTTTTTCTATATTAAAGTCTTCTTAGTTGTTCTATACTCTATTAGTAAGCTACTTCTTAAAGATTTAGTATATCTTTCTTATTCTATTAAAAGGGTCTAGATTAAGTAATTTAAAACGCTTTTGTTGTGCTAGCTACTAAACTAATGCAGCAAGTAAGATTAGTAGCTAAGGAGGTAACTAGTTGTATTCTAGTTCTTCTTTAGAAGCTAAATTAATAGCCTCTTAGATAAGAGAGGCTTCTTATATTATTAATAAAGTTGTTATCTTATTTAGTTCGTTTACTCTGTAGAGGCCTTCTAGAGTATTCTTTATTTTAGCTCTACTAGTACTATCTTAGTGCAGTCTTGCTATCTAGATAGTAAAGCTTCTAGATATAATCTCTACTCTTGCTATTATTATGTAAATGTACTAAATAAATAGCACCTGTATAATTTAACAGCGGGGATTAGTTTCTAAGGCTACTAGCAATATAGTAGGCTTATCTAATAGTTTGTATAATAAAACGTTTTAGGTAGAGTCTTGTATAGCTAGGTATCTCTTAGTACTCTTTATGCTTCTTCTACTATTAATTCTTAGTAGATTTAAAATAGCTTCTACTAAGATTAGTAATCTAATTAGTTAAAGGCTTATTTAAGTGTAGCTCTAGGAGGTTTCTATGCGTAGATATAGCTCTAGCTAGCTTCTTATCTAGATATAGCTCTATGGGGCTTCTAATTTAACGTAGTAGCGTTAGCGCTATAGAAGGATTAATTTAAGTATAAGAATATGTTAGATTAACTAAAAATGCAGAAAAAATAGTAATAAATTAAATAAAGAACTATAAAAGCTATCTAGTAAGCGTATCTACTCCTCTGTAAGGTCTGTGCTGAGTACTAAGAAAGAGGCAAAAGTAGCTACGTAGCAGCTGCTAACGTGGCTTAGGAAAATAGCGTAGAGCTAAGAGAAAAGTTTAGTAGGCTGGAAAAGCAGAAGGGCTAATACGCTAGGCTTACGAATGCCGGGTGCGCACGGACACCCGGGATCTGTGGGATAGCAAAACGAGGCTTTTTGTCGAATACTAAAGACGTTAGGGCTTCAGTCCTTTACAGCGGTGTTTTTTATTATAGTTGTTAATCTACTCCTTATTAGCGTCTTATAGCATATCGTTTAGCTCTTTACAAATAAGAAAATTGTCTTACTTAGCTTATTTAACAAGGGCCTATTAGATCTAGGACTTATACTTAATATAAACATTAGTAGGAAATAGCTAATTAATACATTTAAACTTGTTAGGATAGCTAGAAGAACTGTAAGAAGTAGCAGTGAGGTTGTAATAAGCTTTGCAAATCTTCTTGTAGGTTCTTATAGCAGGCACATGTATTACACTATTACGGACTATAATAAACTAAGAAAGAATAAGGCGGCGATTACAAGTAGTTGGTCTAGTAGATCTATCAAGTCAAAAGGCAATAAAATTTAAGCTTGTTTTTTTTTGGTAAAGTTGCTTTATTTAGTAAGTGTTAGAAGCTAGTTTGTGTGCATTTTTTAGCTAGTCAGTTTTGTTTTTGTAACTTTGAATTTATGTTTTAAGGTGTCAAAGGTGGTAGTTGTTGTTGTAGTCAAAATGGAGTTCCAAAAAAGTGAAAAGCAGCTACCCTCTACTAATCAATCGCAAAAATCTGAAAAAAGATTGTGTGTAGTTAACGAGATTCAAACGGTGGGTGGATAAGTTCTAGGAGGAAAGCTTAGACCACCGAGCGATAATTAAGGTTAAAAAATTCGCTAAGGTACTAAATAACAACACTAGTTGAAACGTGTCTAACGGCGATTGCTAGCCTATAGCTAACAACAGGATTACAGTATAATTGCAATAGGATTATAACATGATACAATAGAGAAGGAAAAGAACACGTATATACTGCAGCAGGAGCCTGCAATACTTTATAAAGATAAAGCTACTGCTTCTTACCTACTGCTTTTTACCTTTTAAACAGCACTGTATATAAACAATTTGTATATAATACGCTGTCATAGCGTGCAACCTCTGCGACAAGTATCTCCTTAACCTTTACTCTTATTTAAAGACAGGAAGCTTTTCTATTGTACACCTAGCCCCTAAACTAGTCTAGCTTAAGCTAATTTTGTAGACACCTAAGTTTATTAAGCATTTATAATCTTAGCCTCTTTAAGACTTTATAATTACATTTCTTATAAACAAATCTAATGGCTTCGGCCTTTTAAGACAACCTTTTGATGTAACCACATATTTTGTAAACACCTTTTTAGTAAAAAAAAAGATTTATTGCTAACAACAGGTATCTAGGCTTACGTAAGCCCCCTTGTTTAACATTACTAGCACGCAATTAGTGTGTCTTTGTACTAAATTTAGGTTATATAAGTAGCTAGTTACTCTATTTAGTATAGCAAACGCTCCTAGTACCTTTTAACGCTATATTAATTAGACCCTCCGCGAGTATATTAACAATTTTTACTTAGCCTACCTAGACAATGTATTAATTTACACTAATAGCACGCTTAAAGAACACTAACACAATACAAATAAGGTTTTAGAAGCTATAGGCAAGGCTAGATTACTTTTATACATCTAGAAATGTAAATTCAACGTACAGAGTACAAATTACCTTAGATTTATTATTAAGGCTAGAAAGGACTTTAAATAGACCCTAAGAAAGTAAAATTAATTAGAGATTAGCAGGCGCCTATAAATGTTAAAGAAGTACGCAGTTTTCTTAGTTTTGCAAACTTCTATTAATAATTTATTAAGAACTACTTAGAGATAGTAGCTCCTCTTTTAAGGCTTACTAGTAACATCTCCTTTTAATAGGGAAAAACTAAGCAAAAGGCCTTTAATAAGCTTAAGGAGTTATTTATTACTGAGCTAGTACTAGCTTAATAGGATCCTGACAGAGAAACAATCCTAGAAACAGACTATTTAGGATATATAGTAGCAGGAGTCCTCTCACAATACGACAATAATGGAAGCTTACGCCTAGTAGCTTATTATTTACAAAAGATGACTAGCACGCAAAGCAATTATAAAATACATAATAAGGAATTACTAGTAGTTATCTCCTGCTAATCTAAGGAAGATGCTATGCTACAATCTTTAAAGAAGTTTATAGTTATTACAGACTATAAAAACCTTAAATATTTTAGTAGGCCTAGACAGCTTAGCAAGAGACGAATAAGATAGGCTTAATTTCTAAGAAAGTTTCCTAACATAGAAATATCCTACAGGCCTAGATTTAATAACTCTAGGGCTAATGCCTTATCTAGGAGACAACAAGATATACTAGCAAACGACTAGGATACTAGGATTTCTAGGAGGTTTCTATAAGTATTAAAACCTACAACTGCAGCTACTAACAAAGAACTAGAAGAAGAAGAGGTGCTTAGAACCTTTAGCTGCAACAGCTATTTAGCAGTAGTACTAGAATTACCTTAGGAGCAATTAGATCTTGAAGATCTATAGGATAAAGCTAAAAAAAAAGAGGACAAAACCTACTAAATAGCCTAGAAAGCTGTAAGGGATAGTGAACGACAATTTCCTACAGCTTTAGATCTTAAACTTTCTATTTCTAAATGCTGACTAGACAATTCTGGAAACCTCCTATACTAAGATTAAAAATAGGTACCTAATAATAAACCTCTAAGAACTAGAATTATCTACGAAATCTACAGTTCTAGAGCTTTAGGCTATCTAGGAAGGAATATTACCTATTAAGCTATTGCAAGAGAATACTTTTAGCCCTCTATTAGTAAAAGTATTAGAAAATACATAAAGAACTGCTTAGTGTGTAGAAGAAAAGGACCCTAAAGAGACAGCCTATAAGGCTTACTAAAACCCTTGCCTATACTAGAGTAAATATAGAAAGAAATTTCTATAGATTTTATTACAAGGTTACTAGAAAGCAAAGGCTGTACAAACCTTATAGTAGTTACAGATAGGCTTAGCAAGGACGTTGTCCTAATAAGCCTGAAAGATATTACTACAGAAAGTATTGCTAAAACTTTTATTAACTCTATTATGGCTTACTATTAGTTACTAAACTATATTACTTAAGACAGAGGTATACAGTTTGTTAACTATTTTTAAATTAAGCTTTGCAAGTTATTAGAAATTAAGCGATGCTTATCTTCTAGATACTATCCTAAAACTAACGGTTCTATAGAGAGAATAAACTCTATAGTACAGGCTTATTTATAAGCCTTCTATAATTAGGATTAAACAAATTAGAAAGGCAACCTAGGGATAGCTAAGATTGCAGTTATAGCAAGGCAAGCTTAGTCTACTAAGATGTCTTCTTTCTTCCTACAATATAGCTATAAGGTAGATCCCCTATAAATTGCACCTAAGCACGGTCCTTAACAATAACTTCTAAGGAGAATACAGGAGGATTGTTAAAAGGTAGAAAATATTATTAATAAGCTACAGCAAAGTATTGAGCTTGCACAAGCTACAATAGGAGAAAGCTAACAAGAATAAGAAAGGTAGGCAAATAAGAAAAGGCACTAATTACCTTAGCTTGAAATAGGCGATAAGGTATAGTTAAAACTAGGCAACCACTACAAAACGAAAAGGCCTAGCAGAAAACTTAACTAGAAGAATCTTAAGTACACGGTACTTAAGGTTATTAGACTAAACGCAGTTAAATTAAATACTCTTAGCTAGATTTACCTAGTATTTAATGTTAATAACCTTAGACTAGCGTCCTCAGACCCTCTACTGAGCCAGCTAATAGACGACAATAAACCTCTACTAATTAAGACAGAGGATAGAGAAGAATACCTAGAAGAGACCCTATTAGAGGAAAGAGGAAAAGGAAGAAAAAAGCAGTACTTAGTTAAATGGTTAGGATATCTAGATCTAACCTAGGAACCAGCTGTTAATCTAAAAGATACAGAAGCCCTAGAAGAGTAGAACTCTAGGTAACAAGATTACTACCCCTACTATTTTTTTAGGAGGAGGGTATTGTAAAGGGCTAAAGCCTTAATGTTCTCTAGTACTCGGCCTGTGGCCTTCGTTGGCTTTTCTTACCTTAGCATTAGCACCTCAGCACTAGCTGCTGACTATCAGCCGCACTAGTTACGCTAACTGTCAGCTAACCCGACGACCTCCAATAACCTTAGTTAGTCCTAACCTTGGTTAGTCCTAACTATCTAGATTGGATATAAAAACCTACGTAGTCTCCCTATAGTTCTGTATCTAATTCATTCACCTTCTACTGTTACCTTGCATCTTTGGTCAGACCAACGCACCCTTACACTTTTCTTTATTTCTATCTAAACATGCGACACACTAATTGTGTGCTAGCAATACTAAATAAGGGGGCGTAAGCCTAGATTCCTGTTGTTAGCAATAAATCTTTTTTTTACTAAAAAGGTGTCTACAAAATGTGTAGTTACATCAAAAGGTTGTCTCAAAAGGCCGAAGCGCATAAGTAGTATAAGCAAAATAGGGCGCGTTAAGTTAAAAGGCAGTTTACAACTTTGTCTTGCTTTTTTTAATTGCTGTTTAAACATGCTAGAGCGAAACACTAATTGCGTACTAGTACTACTAAAAAAGAAGGCGTAAGCCTACATACTTGCTATTAGCAATAAATATTTTTTTCTAAAAAGGTGTCTACAAAATGTATAGCTACATTAAAAAATTGTTTTAAAAAGCTAAAGCATAACTTTCAGGAAGACTATTTAATAATTGAATGATTGCGTCTTTGTGCTAGCTTGAGTACTTTAGTATATAGTTATAAAATCTTAGTAATATTTTTGTGTAGTTGTTCTATTTTTATTATTAAACAAAATGCTGCTTTAAATTATTCAAGTACTAAGGCTTTCTATTATTACTTACTTAAGAGTAAGGTTAATGTGCTTAAAGTAAGTTTAATCACCCTTCTTAGCGTTCTTAGCATAGTAAAAGTAAGAAATTGCAGTGTATTCTTTATAGAGCATAGTGTGTAATAAATAGTATTTTAAGTTAGTGTTTACAGCTTGTTAAATAAGCAGGTAGTACATGTTGCGTAGCTATTTAAATTTTAGCTTCTTAATCATATATTACAAATAGAAGCAATATATCTTAAAGGTCTTAACAAAAATATTTTTAACTTAACTATTTTTAAATAGCTATGTATAGGCGTCAGTAACAATACTTCCTATGGGTTAGAACTCCTTTGCTTATAGTTAAAATTTTATAATATTAATAATCTTGTCTTAAGTAGAAAGAGAGTAGAAATAAAGTTTAGAAAAATGATATTAGTAGCTTAGCAGATCTTTATCCTGCTTTACTAGGCAATACTTGCTAGTAAAGAGCTTAGAAATAACTAAATTTAATTAGAATTCTAACTAGCAGCTTTGTTTGATGTATAGCAAGAGCAGACACTTGTTAAGCATATTAAACAGTATAGCTTTTTTAAACAAACTTATTGATTTTTTAAAGTGTTAAAGGTAGTAGTTTTTGTTGAAGTCAAAATAGAGTTCTATAAAAGTAAAGGCAGCTACTCTCTACTAATTAATTGCAAAAGTAAAAAAAAAAGATTGTGTGTAGTTAATGAGATTCGAACGGTGGGTGGATGAGTTCTAGGAGGAAAGCTTAGACCACCGAGCGATAACTAAGGTTAAAGAATTCGCTAAGGTACTAAGAAACAACACTAGTTGAAACGTGTCTAACGGCGATTTCCAGCCTATGGCTAACAACAGGATTGCAGTATAATTGTAATAGGATTGCAACATAATGCGATGGAGGAGGGAAAGGACACGTACGTACCGCAGCGGGAGCCTGCAATACTTCATAAAGCTGAAGCTGCTGCTTCTTACCTACTGCTTCTCACCTTTTGAACAGCACCGCATACGAACGATTCGTATACGATACACTGCAATGACGTGCAACCTCCGCGACGAGCATCTCCTCAACCTCGACTCTTATCCAAAGACAGGAAGCTTTTCTAAACAAACTTATTTTACTTGCAGCAGTGTGCTTATAAATAAAGTATACTTACTTATATAACAAGTTATTAGAGCTTAGTTATTGTTTAGTGTTAAATGTACAGTACTATTCTTTAATAACTTCAATATAGTTATACTTAGTAATTAGTTTCTTTGCGTAGGCTTGCTTAGGTAGCTTAAAGAACGCTAGAGAAAAATTCTTGTAATAATACTCTATCTAAAGAATCTCTTAATCTTAATTAAGAGTATTAAGCTCCTTGTCTACATTGGAAGCGTTGTCAAGCTTAGTATCTAATTAAGTAGCTGCCTGTTAGTAGGCTAGTGTTGCTTTTAGAGCAAAAGAGCTTAGTAAAGGTAGTAGTATAAGAACTTATTAGCTACTAGCTTTAGTTCTAACTTAACCTACTTAAATGTTAGCAGCATTACGCTTTTATGGTACAATAGTTATTTTGCGTATAAACTTATACGTCTTAATTACTAAGTTTTAGTTTAGTTCCTAACTAGCTAATATTCTGGTAAATTGCCTTAGGTTCTTAGTTATAACTAACAGTCTATAGCTTCCTAAAGTGCGAGTCTTAAATGCTATAAAGTTACTATAGCAATTTATAGCTTAAGCTTTATTTAAGGTCATTCCTAGCTTAGCAGCTATTAGAATAAGTACACTACATGTTAAATACGCCTTTACGCTAAGTAGCTTATACTTATTGCCTAAAATGTTTTGTGTAGAGTAGTATAGGCTAGTTTTCAAGTTTTATAATTTAGCTATAAGTTAAAAAACTTTTTAGTAGGATATAAAAAAAGAATTAGGCTTGTCTTGCTTATTCTTAGTTCTGTCATTTAGACGTAGCCTCTATAGGCTAGATACACTATTATTTTTATAAACTTGTTGTTTAGTGCAGATATCATAACGCTCTTTTGCCTTTTATTTAATAATGTTTAGATAAGGTCTTTAGTTTTAAAAGTTATTTTAATTAATAAAAGTGCAAATGTTCTTGCATAGTAGTTTTATAATTACTTAGTTAGCTAGTAATATATATTATTCTTTACGTTAGTTTTTAGAGTTAATACGGTGTACTGCTGCAGCCTTAAAAACATAAGCAGCATTCTTAAAATTTATACGCCTTAGCATAAAAGCTATGTCTGTGACTTTTTAGTAGCTAAGTAGCGTATAAAGTATGTAAATGCTAAAATATTCTTAAACAAATTCTAAAGCTAGCGTCTTTACTACTAAAATAGCAAAACTCAGTTTTTAGCCTTCCTGTCCTGCGTTAAGAATGCTACACTAATAATAGAAAGTATTTTTAAAAACTTCTAACACTACTATATTTATCTATAAGTTCTAAGAGCTAAGCACAAAGATTACTTACTCTTAAGATAACTTTAAAAATTAAGTTAAATTGGTAAAAAGCGCTGTTAAACTAACAGTCTATCATAATGCGTTGCTGCCTTAGAACGTTAAAAAGAATTTTGTTTACTAAGGTTTAAATATTAAAAACTTTAATATTGTTGCTAAGTTTTTTAAGCTTTAGCACCTTATCTTGCTACTAGTGTACGGGTGTTGAAGTGTATGAAAACATACTACTACGAGAGCAGGAGATCACCGGTGGTTAGGTTATGCGAGAACGAGGTTGGTAAGATAACAATCTTATTATGGGTTAAGTATCAAAGAGTAGTACAAGAGTTAGGATGTTAATAAGACGTAGATTGTTTCAATCCACGGAACGAGCTATATACCTCCAGATTAGATGGTTAAGCACTAACCTAGGGAGCAGCAGGGTATTACCCTGTGCATTAGCACATACCTCCCCTTCCTGCGAGCTTAGCCCCATCAAGCAATTCACACTGCAGAAAGAAAAGAAAGAAAAGCAGCAAAATGAAGAAAAGAAAAGAAAAATAATATAACTTAATTACCTTATACCTATCCTAGGCACCTCTATTACTTCTTTAAGCGCTTACTTCGACGAGGTTCTTAAGCAGTAGTCGAAGCACGTGGCCTAGACGCATGTGCAGTAGTAGGAGCAGAGGTAGGAGCTTAAGCTTCTAATATTTATTAAAGGCGACTATAACAAGGCTGCCTATTTAAAGTCGTAGGTACTAAGACGTTATTAGAGATAAATGTACCTAATTAAGAGCGAACGCTAAAAAAGCGTTACATAGAGGAGAGCATAGCAGGATCCTTACTCTCTTAAAAGACTTAGCGCTTATTAGCCTCTAAGCTAAGCTTTTCTTAGAGACTTTAGAGAGAATTAGCTTAAGAAAAATTAGTATTCTACCTATTCTAGTCTTTTGTTGTGTAAGGAGGGTTCTATCTATAGTTAGTAAAATATAAACAGTTAAGGAACCCTTAACTAAGTTAGCGTAAAAAGCGTTCTTCTCTAACTTTTACATTATAAGCTATAGGTTAACAATTTGTTACAGAACATAGTTGTAGTATTCCTTAATGTAGTTGTTAATCTACTTCTTGTTAGCGTTCTATAGTATATTGTTTATCTCCTTACAGACAAGAGGATTATCCTACTTAGCCTATCTAACAAGGGCTTTCTAGATCTAAAACTTATACTAAATATAAATATTAGCAGAGAATAGCTGATGAATTCCTCTAACTTATTAGGATAGCTGAAGTAAGTGCAAAAAGTAGTAGTAAGGTTGTAATAAGCCTTACAAATCTCTTTATAAGTTCTTATAGCAGGCACCTCTATTATACTATTACAGACTATAACAAATTAAGACAGAATAGGGCAGCAATTACAAGTAGTTAGCCTAATAAATCTATTTATTTTTTAAGGTGTCAAAGGTGGTGGTTGTTGTTGTAGTTAAAATGGGGTTCCAAAAAAGTGAAAAGCAGCTACCCTCTACTAATTAATTGCAAAAGTTAAAAAAAAGATTGTGTGTAGTTAACGAGATTCGAATGGTGGGTGGATAAGTTCTAGGAGGAAAGCTCAGACCACTGAGCGATAATTAGGGTTAAAAAATTTGCTAAGGTACTAAAAAACGACACTAGTTGAAACGTGTCTAACAGCGATTGCTAGCCTATAGCTAACAACAAGATTACAGTAGGATTACAATAAGATTGCAACATAATGCGATAGAGGAGGGAAAGAACACGTACGTACCGCAGCAGGAGCCTGTAATACTTTATAAAGCTGCTACTTCTTACCTACTACTTCTTATCTTTTAAACAGCACTATATACGAACAATTTGTATATAATACACTACAATAGCGTGTAACCTCTACAGCAAGTATCTTCTTATTCTAGGCTCTCTTCTAAAAAAAGTATTTTTTGCTACTATCTACCTAGCACCTAATTTAGTCTAACTTAAACTACTTATGCAGACACCTAAGTTTATTAAGTATTTTAAAACTTAACTACTTAGCTAGACTTCTAAGTTTATAAAAATCTTAAACAAGTCCCTTATCTACAATATCCTTATATATAAAAAGATTATTAAGCCCTAAATCAGCTAGTTGTACAAGGAATACATAATCTCTAGGGTATTTCCTAATACTAGCGCAGTACTTAAGATCTATTGCTTTAGTATTCTCTTCTTTCTATTTGTTATGCAAGGGCTAAGTATAGAGACTAGAACTTAGCTTAAACAACTATTACAAGACGTTAAATTAGTAATAAAGAAGAAAGAAGTAGAAAAGAAGGAGTAGGCTTTCTATTGTCGCGTCTATAGGTTAGTAAGTAAGGTAATAATAGTGTTGCTGCTTTACTTTATCTAAGAGCGCCTGGCAGTAAAGTAACAAGAATAGGCAAGATAAGGCACGTTAAGTTAGAAGGCGATTCGCGTTTTTATCGTGCTTTTCTTTATTTCCGTCTAAACATGCGACACACTAATTGCGTGCCAGCAATGCTAAACAAGGGGGCATAAGCCCAGATACCTATTATTAGTAATAAATCTTTTTTACTAAAATAGTGTCTACAAAATGTGTAGTCACATCAAAAGGTTGTCTCAAAAGGCCGAAGCCACTAATAAATTTATAAAGTAGTAAAGGCAACAAAAATCAAGCTTGTCCTTCCTTGCAGATTTGCTTTATTAATAAGTGTTAAGAGCTAGTTTTTGTACATCTTTTAGCTAGTTAGTCTTGTCTTCTTATCCTTTCATAAGACTATTTTATAATTTAAAGCCTGCGTCTTTGCGCTAACTTAAGTACTCTAGCACATAGTTATAAAATCCTAGTAGCATCTCTGTGTAGTTGTTCTTATCTTTATTGTTAAACAAGACGCTGCCTTAAATTAACTTAGCACTAAAGCCTTCTATTATCGCTTGCTTAAAGTTGAGGTTAATGTACTTAAAGTAAGTTTAATTAATCTTCTTAGCGTACTTAGCGTAGTAGTGGTAAAAAATTAAAGTTTGCTTTTTATAGAGTATAGCGTATTGTAACTAGTATCCTAGGTTAGTGCATACAGCCTATTAGATAAGCAAGTAGTACATGTTACGCAGCTATTTAAGGTTTAGCTCCCCGTCTATGTATTGCAAAAAGAAGCAATACATCTTAAAAGTTTTAATAATAATATCTTTAACTTAGCTGTCATCAAACAGCTAGGTGTAGGCTTTAGTAATATCACTTCCTGTGCGTTGAAACTCCTCTGCTCGTAGTTAAAACCCTATAATACTAATAACCTCGTCCTAAGGAGAGAGGAGGTAGTTGGTATTAGTAGCTTAGCAGATCCTTATCTTGCTTTGCTAGGCAATACTTGCTAGTAAAGAGCTTAGAAACAACTAAATCTAATTATAATTCTTGCTAACAGCTCTATTCTACATATAGTAAGAGTAGACACTTATTAAGTATATTAGACAGCATAGCTCTTTTAAACAAACCTATAACACTTACAGCAGTACGCTTATAAACAAAGTATACTCGCTTATAAAACAATATATTAAAGCTAAGTTGTCGTCTAATTCTAACCTTACAGTACTACAGAAGGGTGACCAAAAAAAAAGATGTCAAAAAAGTTATAGTTTTCAAAGCTTTATATTTCGACAACTAAAAGTACTATACCCATAAGAATTAGTGATTTGGAAAGCCAATATCTTCCATCTTAAGTTGTGTGGCTTAGTAAGCTGCTTAGTCAGCACAGTTGTTCCTGTAATCTTGCTTAAAATGAGATAAAAAAAAGTAAAAATAGATTTTAGTATAATTTTTTTATAATTGTATAAAAACACGCTAAGAAAAAAATAAGTTTAATAAGCTTACATGAGTAGAACGTTAGCGTATTTTAGAGGCTTACATCTTAATTCCTTGGAGTTTAATAAAAGGGTGAAAAAATAGGGGTTGCTTACGTAAGCGCTAATTACGTAATAGCTTAGTAAGCTTTTGGTATATTAACGCCTCTTGTTTGTCCTAACTTGCTTTTTCTTTAATACCTCCTCTATATCTCGCAATCTTTCTTCATTTGAGCAAGAAGTTTATACTTTATATTTATAAAATAAGCTTATTTCTTAGATTAGTAATATACTGGAAAAGTCCTCTAGAAGTATTACTAATACTATTTATCGAGTAAAACAAAAAAAAGGCTTCTTTATTTACTTTTAGGCCTTAAAAAGGTCGTCCTACAAAAATCTTAAATAAAGCAAAAAGAGTGCTTAATAAAGACCTTACTAAAAGCCCTAAAAAGACAAATCGACGTCTTTTAAAAGAAAATCATCTAGATCTTTCTATTAGAAGCTTACAACGCTTTTTAAAAAAGGAGAACTATTCTGTTAATATTTCTTAAAAAAAGACGCCTTTCGACGCTGAAAAGGCTTATAATTGTTATATTTACGCTAAGCAATTACTTAAAAACCATAAAAATATTAACGTTAATAAAGTTATATTTTTAGACAAGTCTACTATTAAGAGAGGGCACAGTGCTAGGACAGAATACTATTAAATACAGCAAAGCTAAAGGGTTAAAAGGAAAATAGTTTCTATAACCAACGCAAGTAAGTTTAAAAAACTCTTTTTAACAAAAAAAACTTTAATATATCTATTATTTTTCTATTATTCTCATCTATTTTTAGCATGCTTACTATTTAATTTATAGGTTAAGATATTTCTATCTAAGTTTAGGGAGCAATTTAGATAGGTAGTAGATCTAAATTAGTAGTAATTAAAAGCTCTTTAATTATTACTCCTTTAAGGAGTTTAGACTATATAAAAAAGATCCTTATTCTTATAGTAATACCTGCGATGAAAAAAAGTAAGTTATATTTACTTCTTTTTCCTACTCAGAGAGTGTTTACTCTATATTTAAATTATAAAGTAGCGATCTTTTTTTATATAATTAAAGGACTTACTAACCTCTATATAGGCTAGAAGTGTTAACAGGATAACGCTAAGATTTATAAAACTCTAGAAGTTTTATGTTAGTTTTCTAGGAATAGGATATTGCTTTTTAAGCATTCTGCTTATAGTCCTAATCTAAATCCTATAGAAAACGTGTAGGCCTTGCTAAAAAACGCTTTAGCTAAATGGCCTATTACTTCTTTAGGTAAAGGAAAGAGTAAAAAAAGTATAGCGGCCTTTAAGGCTGCTATAAGGGAGGAATAGGATTGATTACCTTAAAAGACGATTCATAATTGTATTCTATCTTTACTAAGGCGTTATTTGGACGTTAAGGAAGCTGAAGGCTAGTACACTAAGTATTAGTAAGCTTTCTTTATTATTTATTTAGAAAAAACCCTAGAAACAAGCTCTTAATTACTACTTAATAGTTATTTTTACAATTACCTTCAAAATTACACACAGATAAGTTGAACTAGTATTATTTGATATATATACTTTATAGCGATTTTTTCACCTTTGGAAAAAAAAAATTTATTTATTTTTAAGTTTTTTTATCATGATTTTCACAGCTGAAGTTGAGCACAAAAGTGCTTACTAAGCAGCTTACTAAGTAGCCTTATTTAAAGAAGAAGATCTTGGCTTTCCAAATACCTAACCATTTTGGGTATAGCCCTTCTGGTTGTAGAAATATAAATCTTTGAAAACTATACCTTTTTTGACATCTTTTTTTTTGTCACCCCTCTGTATTCCTTAATAACCTTAGCGCAGTTAAAATTAGTAATTAGCTTCTGTGGTAGCTGGAAAGGAGCAATTGCTTGATCAGAAAGAGTGGAATGAGTGTATTGATCAACTAAGTGCCACAACAAAGTGACCAATAACTACTAAAGAGGAATAAGACGATCTGGCCCGTATATATAAGCGCTAGCGCGATCGTCACGTGTTCAGCTTACCAGGATCACCTAATCAACAGGGTAATCCGCATGTGGCGCACGTTAATACTCCAACACACCCCCTAGGTTAGTAAGATACTATTAATCTAAGCTGTGAGCAACTAGGCAATTGTTAAATTGAGGTTGTTGACTAAGAGGTCCCTCCGTAATCATAGCTCCTCTGCCTAATCCTCTGTTGTTGTAGTAATACTGCTTATTAATGTTTTTATTAATCTAGCAACCCTGATATTAAAACATAAAATAATCCCTAAATATCGCGTAATTAGTCATTGCGCAGCCTCTACAACAACATTAAATGCGTCTACTGACCCTTTTAAACCTTTTGTCCTCAACCTTACTCTAATATTAATTACTAAGCTTTTCTAGACTATCTTAACTACTATCACCAACATAGTAAGCAGTCTTGCCTTATTATTCTCTTACTAATTAGCTGCTAATCTTATGTAGTCCGCCTCTAGTAGTAATAAGCACAAGCGTTAATTAGCAAGCTGCTGTTATAAGCGTAAGAATTACTTTGATAGCAGTTGTTATTAATATAAGAATAGTGCCAAGCATAAGCGTTGTGCGCGTCAATGCCTATTTAACAATAAAATTTAACAAGCAGCTCATTTCTATAATAATAAGAATTAGTTACTGTTGCCTGTTAATCTATACGCTTACTGCAAGACATCTAGTAGCTCTGCTTAAAAGCTAATTAATATATCTTCTAAATTAAGTCTGCTGTTAAGTTCTTGCTAAACTTTTAATCTATATAAAAGTCTAACTAAGCAATTAAGCTAGCGCAAGGGTAAAGCTCCTTAAGAGCTAATACAAAAGTTTTAGTAGCTTACTACTTAAGCAGCAACGCGTAAGCAGTAATATAGTAACATTAATAGCCTACATACTCTAACTAAGCTATCCACTAGGCGTAACGCGCCCCTTTCTATCTAGAAAAAGGCGCCCAATAGCTCTTTAAAAATTACTGCTAATCTATTACGCCTTTGCGTTCTGCCTTGTAAGCGCTGCATAAAGAAAAGACTAGATAGTTTATATCTAAAAATATTGCTTTAATTGGGTTTAGTCTAGCAGTTAGAGTAGCTTATGCTATAGTAGTTGCTTGTCTTACATCTACTATACAGTTAACATTAATCTTGCTAATTAATTTATAGCTATGTACAAGAATAAAAAGGTAGATTTTTGATTCTTTAAGCTCCTTGCTTAGGCTACTAACTTGTTATTAAGGATAGAACAATAATAAGCTATACTAAGCTTTGCGAGATTAGCTGCTTAAGGACATTATTGCTTGCTGCAAAGAGATTAATAGCAGTATTACGTTTACTAAAAAGCTTTCTGCACAGAAGCCTCCCGCCAATAATCGTCGCGCTTAACGCCTGCTGCCCGCTCCTGCTCCCGCTTCTATAAGCGTTCTTAATTTAAAGTATAATGCCCAAAATTATTTACGCTGGACATAGCCTGCTTAGCAGGCTATAAGTTAAAATTAAAGTTATCTTTTTAACAAGAGCTTTATAATACGCAGCCTTATGTTGCGTATATTCTAAGTTAACCTACGTAGCAGCCGGCTTAACAGTTAGCTTATAATCAACAGCAGATGTAGCATTAGCAGTAATAACAGCAGCAGCAGCCTTAACAACAATAGCCTCTGCGTTAATTAAATATTTAAGAACAGCATACTTAAGAAATGCTGCCCCTGTCTAGTCTATACAATCGCCCTCGCATAAACCGTTCTAATTACTATACAACCTTTATATAATGGCGCAAAAATTACGCTAGAGTGCGCAAACAATTATCTCACAACTCTATATATAAAAGCAATAAATTAGATTTGCGTTGCTATACTGCTTAGTTCTAGACTATTGCTGCTTAGGCTAAGCTAGCCTAAAATACTCTTAAGCCTGCTAAAGCTAAGAAAGCTAAGCATAATCTAATAATAAAGTCTAGCAAGTATAAAGATTTTAATACTTATAAATAATCTTGGTTTTAGTTTTCTAGTTTTCTACTTGCCTAGCTCACGTTCTCTTGCTTATTCTAAGCTACTAAGAGGAGACTTAGCCCAGTATATAAATGTTACTGCTTAATATAAATCTTTTTGCTTATTAATTGTTGTTGCCTTTAATTAAGTACTCAACTTATTAAAGGTTAAGTAACTGCTTAAACTTCTGAAACTGTTTTAGGTAAGCAACTTAATTAGTTGATTAGCTAGCATAATTGCTGTTTTTAGGTACTTAACTTAAAATAATTCTTTAGCATATTCTTGCTACAGCCACATGTTTTATATATCTACATGCCTTAATAAAGTGCTAATATACTTATTCTTTCTAACTACAAGCCTTATTATTTGTTAGTTATTATACTAGACTGTCTAGATGTCTCTTAAATTAAGAAACAGCTTACAAAAAAGCGCTTAAGAGCTATAGGCTCCTTAGTAGTATAATTAAGAGCAAGTAGCGTAGCCTTAGTAGTTAATGTAGTAACTATAGTCTGCTAAGCTACCTTCTGAAATTTTAGACTTTTATATAAGATAGCTATGTTTTTATAAAATAATCAACAAGTTTCTTAATTTTCTGCAAAGAAAGCGTTGCCTGTAATTATTAAGTCCAGGCTATTATAGTTCCTGTACTAGATCGCGTCTTATCTTGTTTAATAGAAGTACATAATTACCTATTTAACAGCTTTTATATACTAATTACTAAAGTTTGTACAGAAGTGTAAAAGCTTTAAAATAAAGTAAGTAACATTTAGTTGCAGCATAATAGCTATGTATAGTACTAATCTAAACCTTTTTTAGTAGGCCTAAATCTTTTGTTTAGTTGCTTTGCTACTGTTCTTAATTAGCTTCTTTAACAGTAATAAGGTCTTAAGAAAGCTACTTTTTCTTAGCTTAAACTTCTTTGCAATTTTATTAACATACATATTATACACAAGCGTAATTATTTACATTTTATAATTTTTTATTTTTTTAATACTGAAAAACTATTTAACTAATCTTTATCTTAATATCTCACACTGATTTATAATTTTTAACTTAAATTTTATCACTTTCTGCTAATAATCTTTTGCAAAGAGCAGTGAAATATTATTTATATAAAATAAAACTAAGATCCTTCTATTTTAATTAAAGAATAAGCAGGGCTTTTTTAGTAAGGCAATTAGTCTAATCTCTCTTAGTAATCCTAAAAACTCCTTATACTACAACAGTAGCAAGTCTTGTAATTTGTAAAGTGCGTAGTTAAGCTGTACACACTTTTGAAGCTTCTTAAAGCTATCTAGTATTTTATAAATTACTAGGTTGTCTGCTATAATTACTATATTAAGAACTGCTCTTATAATATTATATTGCTTAATCTCTAAATTATTCTTAGCAGTAATAGTATAGGAGCTGAAAAGAAGCAATTGCTTAATTAGGAGGAGAAGAAAAAGTGTATTAATTCACTAAGTACTACAACAAAGTGACTAATTACTACTAAAGAGGAATAAGATAATCTAGCCTGAATATATAAGCGCTAGCGCGATCGTCACGTGTTTAGCTTACTAAGATTACCTAATTTACAAAGTGATCTGCATGTTGCGCACATTAATACTCTAAAACACCCCCTAAGTTAGTAAAATACTATTAATTTAAGTTGTAAGTGATTAGGCAATTGCTAAATTAAAGTTGTTAACTAAGAAGTCCTTTTATAATTATAGCTTCTCTACCTAATCCTCTGTTGTTGTAGTAATGCTGCTTATTAATGTTTTAATTAATCTAGCAGCTCTAATATTAAAATATTAGATAGACTCTAGTAATTGCGTAATTAGTTAGTGCGTAGCCTCTACAACAGTATTAATTGCGTCTACTACCTCTTTAAACCCTTTTTTGTCCCTAACCTTACTCTAATATTAATAATAGGGCTTTTTAGGACTGTCTTAACTACTATTAATAATAGGGCTTTTTAGGACTGTCTTAACTACTATTATTAATATAGTAAGCAGTATTACTCTATTATTTTCTTACTAATTAGCTGCTAATCTTGTATAGTCCGCCCTTAGTAGTAACAAGCGTAAGCATTAATTAGTAAGCTACTGTTATAAGCGCAAGAATTGTTTAGATAGCAGTTATTAGCAACGTAAGAACAGCGCTAAGTATAAATATTACGCACGTTAAAGCCTGTTTAACAATAAAATTTAATAAGCAGCTAATTTTTAAAATAATAAGATTTAGTTACTACTACTACCATTCAATATATATGCTTATTACAAGACATATAGTAGCTCTACTTAGAAGCGAATTACCTTACTTACTAAATTAAGTCTACTATGAAGTCCTTGCTTAAATTCTAATCTATATAAAAGTCTAACTAAGTAATTAAGCTAGCGCAAAGGCAAGGCTCTTTAGGAGCTGAAATAGAAATTATAGTAGCTTACTACTTCAGCAGCGTTCTGTAATTAGTAATATAATAATAGCAATAAGCTGTAAACGACTATTACGCTGTCTACTAGGCGTAACGCGCCCTCTTTTACTTAAAAAAAGGCACTTAGTAGCTCTTTAAAAATTACTGCTAATTTATTATACTCTTGTGTTTCTTCTTATAAGCGCTATATAAAGAAAATGCTAAATAGTTTATTTACTAGATACTACGTTAATGCTGTCTAGACTAGCAGTTAAAGTAGCTTACGCTATAGTAGTTGCTTATTATACATCTGCTATCGTACGTGTCCTTACCCTCCTCCACCTCCACCTCCTCCACCTCCATCGCAATCTTGTTGCCAGCCATAGGCTGGCAATCGCCGTTGAACACGTTTCAATTGGTGTCGTTTTTTTGGTACCTTCAGCAAATTTTTTGACCCTGATTTCGCTCGGTGGTCTGAGCTTTTCTGCTCCGAGCGCTTAGCGCGTGGACCTCATCCACTCACCGTTCGAATTTCGTCGACTACACACAATCTTTTTTTGACTTTTGCGACTGATTAGTAGAGGGCAGCTGCTTTTCACTTTTTTGGAAAACCCATTTTGACTACAACAACAACCACCACCTTTGATACCCTAAAAATAAATACATCTGCTATATACTTAATACTAATCTTTCCAATTAATTTATAGCTATATATAAGAATAAAGTAAAAAGTCTTTAATTTTTTAAACTTCCTGCTTAGCTTACTAACTAGTGATTTTAGAGATAGAATAATAATAAGATATACTAAGCTTTAAAAGCTAAATATCTTAAGAACATTATGACTTACTATTAAGAGATTAATAGCGGCGTTATGTTTACTAAAAAGCCTTCTACATAAAAGCCTTCTATTTATATTTACTATACTTAAGAGATATTGTCCTATAGTTTTACTACTTAGCTCTTACTACTTACTCCTACTCCTGCTCCTACTTTTATAAGCATTTTGAATCTAAAGTATAATACTAAGGATTATTTGCGCTAAATATAGCCTACTTAGTAGGCTATAAGTTTTAATTTTAGGTTATTTATATAAATAATAGCTTCAGCCTTTTAAGACAACCTTTTGATGTGACTACACATTTTGTAGACAACTTTTTAGTAAAAAAAAAGATTTATTACTAACAATAGGTATTAGGGCTTATGCCCCCTTGTTTAGCATTACTAGCACGCAATTAGTGTGTCGCATGTTTAGATAGAAACAAAGAAAAGCAAGATAAAGACGCAAATCACCTCCTAACTTAACGCGCCCTATCCCGCCTATGCTGCCTACTTATGTTAAGGCTTTACTTCTAGGTACTCTTAGACAAATTAAAGAAGTAGTACTATTATTACCTTGCTTTCTAACCTATACATACAACAATAGAACGTCTACTCCTTCTTTCCTGCCTCTTTCTTCTTTATCGCTATTTTAATGTTATGTAACAGCTAGCCTAACTAATTAATAGTTTCTTTACTTAGCTTATACATAATTAATAAGAAGAGAAGGATACTAAAGTAGAGTATTTTAAGTACTTTGCTAGTATTAGTAAATACTCTATAAATCTTATATTCCTTCTACAACTAGCTAAGTTAAGGCTTAACATTCTTTTTATATATAGAGATATTACAGATTCTAGAGTTATTTATAAAAGATATAATTATAAAGTCATAAAGAGGCTAAGTTTGTAAATACTTAATAAACTTAGGTGTCTGCATAATTAGCTTAAGCTAGACTAGTTTAGGGGCTAGGTGTACAATAGAAAAGCTTCCTGTCTTTAAATAAGAGTAAAGGTTAAGGAGATACTTGTCGCAGAGGTTGCACGCTATGACAGCGTATTATATACAAATTGTTTATATACAGTGCTGTTTAAAAGGTAAAAAGCAGTAGGTAAGAAGTAGCAGCTTTATAAAGTATTACAGGCTCCTGCTGCAGTACGTACGTGTCCTTTCCCTTTTCTATTATATTATATTGTAATCCTATTGCAATTCTACTGTAATCCTGTTGTTAGCTATAGGCTCGCAATCGCCGTTAGACACGTTTTAACTAGTGTCGTGTTTTAGTACCTTAGCAAATTTTTTAGCCCTAATCATTGCTCAGTAGTCTAAGCTTTCCTTCTATAACTTAACTACCTACCGTTCGAATCTTGTTAACTACACATAATCTTTTTTTTTGACTTTTGCGATTGATTAGTAGAGAGTAGCTGCTTTTCTCTTTTTTAGAACCCTATTTTGACTACAACAACAACCACCACCCTTGACACCTTAAAAAGTAAATATAAATAAAAACTTTATAATATGCAGCCTTATACTACGTACGTTCTAGGCTGACCTACGTAGCAGCTAGCTTAACAGCTAATATATAATTAACAACAGCTACAACAGCACTAGCTTTAATATTAATAACATTTTTTAGTAATTATTTCTTTAAAAATAGTATACTTAAAAAATACTTTACAAACTTACTTTATTTCATTATTTTCATATACAACGCTGTCTAAATTACTATATAACTTTTTAATATAGGCGCAATTATGTTGCTAGAGTAGGCAGGTAATTATTTTACAACTTTATATATAGAAGTAATAAGTTAGATTCTTACTATTATGCTGCTTATCTCTAGACTTTTGCTGCTTAAGCTAAAATAGCTTAAGATACTTTTAAGCTTGCCAAAGCTAAGAAAGCTAAGTATAATCTAATAATAAAGTCTAGCAAGTATAAGAATTCTAATACTTATTAGTAATCTTAGTTTAAGGTTTCTAGTTTTCTGCTTATTTAGCTTATATTCTCCTGCTTATTCTAAGTAATTAAAAGAAAACTTAGCCTAGTATTTATATATTGCTACTCAATATTAATTCTTTTGCCTATTAATCATTATTACTTTTAATTAAGTGCTTAACTTACTCAAAATTAAGTAACTGCATAAACTTCTTAAACTATTCTTAGGTAAGTAACCTAGTTAGTCTACTAGCTAGCATAATTATTGTTTCTAGGTACTTA
Organism: Alternaria sp. 'sect. Undifilum'; assembly: GCA_024321975.1. Classification (NCBI taxonomy): domain Eukaryota; kingdom Fungi; phylum Ascomycota; class Dothideomycetes; order Pleosporales; family Pleosporaceae; genus Alternaria; species Alternaria sp. 'sect. Undifilum'. The sequence continues at coordinate 13,127,818 of JAJJZI010000001.1, forward strand.
ACTTAAAATAGATCTTTAGCATATTCCTACTATAGCTATATATTTTATATAATTATATACTTTCATTAAGTGCTAATCTACTTATTCTTCTTTACTATAAGCCTAATTATTTATTAGTTATTATACTAAACTATCTAAATTTCTTTTAGATTAAAAGACAGCTTGGAAAAAAAGTACTTAAGGGCTATAGCTTTTTTAGTAGTGTACTTAAGAGCAACTAGCTTAGCCTTAGTAGTTAATGTAGTAACTATAGTCTACTATACTGCTTTCTAAAATATTAGACTACTATATAAGATAGCTATATAACTATAAGATAATTAGTAGGTTTTTTAATTATATGTAAAGAAAGTGTTTAAAATTATTAAGTTTAGGCTATTATAGTTCTTGTACTAGATCGCGTTCTATCTTGTCTAATAAAGGTATATAATTACCTATTTAATAGCTTTTATATGCTAATTACTAAGATTTGTAAGGAAGTGTATAAGCTTTAAACATAAGTAAGCAATATCTAGTTATAGCATAATAGCTATATACAGCACGAATTTAACTTTTTCTTAGTAAGCTTTAATTTCTTGCTTAGTTACTTTACTAGTGTTCTTAATTAGCTCTTTTAATAGTAATAAAGTCTTGAAAAGATATTATTTTTTAGCTTAAACTTGTTTGTAATTTTGTTTATATATATGTATTATACATAAGCGTAATTAGTTACTTCTTATAATTTTGAATTACTTTTATACTAAAGAACTACTTAACTTATTCTTGTTTTTGTATTTTGTACTTGTCTATAATTTTTAAGTAAAAATCTATTGCTCTCTGCTTATATTCTTTTGCAAGGAGCAGTAGATTATTATTTATAGAAAATAAAACTAGGATTTTTCTATATTAATTCAAGAATAAGCAGGGCTTTTTAAGTAAGGTAATTAGTCTAATTTCTCTTAGTAATTCTAAGAACTCTTTATACTATAACAGTAGCAAGTCTTTTAATTTATAAAGTGCATAATTAAGCTATACAAACATTCCAAGCTACTTAAAGCTCTCTAGTATTTTACAAATTACTAGGTTGTCTACTGTAATTACTATATTAAAAATTGCTCTTATAATATAATATTGCTTAATCTTTGAATTATTCTTAGTAGTAAAAGTATTTATTTTTTAAGGTGTCAAAGGTGGTGGTTGTTGTTGTTGTCAAGATAGGGTTCTAAACAAGTGAAAAGCAGCTACCCTCTACTGATCAATCGCAAAAGTCAAAAAAAAAAGATTGTGTGTAGTTAACGAGATTTAAACAGTAGGTGGATAAGTTCTAGGAGGAAAGCTTAGACTACTAAGCAATAATTAGGGTTAAGAAATTTGCTAAGGTACTAAAAAACAACACTAGTTAAAACGTGTCTAACAGCGATTGCTAGCCTATGGCTAACAACAGAATTACAGTAGGATTGTAATAGGATTGCAACATAATGCAATAAAGGAGGGAGAGGACACGTACGTACCGCAGCAGGAGCCTATAATACTTTATAAAGCTAAAGCTGCTACTTCTTACTTGCTACTTCTTACCTTTTAAACAGCACTGTATATAAATAATTTGTATATAATACACTGTAATAGCGTGTAACCTCCGCAGCGAGCATCTCTATATTCTAGGCTCTTTTCTAAAAAAAGCATCTTTTGCTACTGTCTACCTAGCACTTAATTTAGTCTAACTTAAACTACTTGTGTAGATACCTAAATTTATTAAGTATCTTAAAACTTAACTACCTAGCTAGACTTCTAAGTTTATAAAAATCTTAAACAAGTCTCTTATCTGCAATATCCCTATATATAAAAAGATTATTAAGCCCTAATTTAGCTAGTTGTGCAAGGAATACACAATCTCTAGAGTATTTACTAATACTAGCGCGGTACTTAAGATCTATTGCTTTAGTTTTCCTCTCTTCCTGTTTATTATGCAAGAGCTAAGTATAGAGACTAGAACCTAGCTTAAACAGCTATTGCAAAACATCAAATTAGTAATAAAGAAGAAAGAGGCAGGAAAGGAGGAGTAGGCTTTCTATTATCGCATCTATAGGTTGACAAGCAAGGCGATAATAGTATTACTGCTTTACTTTATCTAGGAGCGCCTAGTAGTAAAGCAATAAGAATAGGCGGGATAGAGCGCGTTAAGTTAGGAGGCAATTTACGTCTTTGTCTTGCTTTTCTTTGTTTCTGTCTAAACATGCTGGAGCGACACACCAATTGCGTGCCGGCAATGCCGAACAAGGGGGCATAAGCCCTAATACCTATTGTTAGCAATAAATCTTTTTTTTTACCAAAAATGTGTCTACAAAATGTGTGGTCACATCAAAAGGTTGTCTCAAAAGCCCGAAGCCAGTAGTAATAGTATAAGAGCTAAAAAGGAGTAATTACTTAATTAGGAGGAGTAGAATAAGTATATTAATTAACTAAGTACTATAATAAAGTAACTAATTACTACTAAAGAGGAATAAGATGATCTAGCTTGTATATATAAGCGCTAGCGCGATTGTCACGTGTTTAGCTTACTAGGATTATCTGATTAACAGAGTAATCTGTATGTTACGCAAATTGATACTCTAAAACACCCCCTAAGTTAGTAAGATACTATTAATTTAAGCTATAAGCAACTAAGTAATTATAAAATTGAGGTTATTAACTAAAAAGTTCTTCTATAATTGCGCTTCTCTGCTTAATTCTTTATTGTTATAGTAATGCTGCTTGTTAATGTTTTAATTAATCTAGCAGCTCTCATATTAAAATATTAGATAGACTTTAGAAATTAAATAAACAGTTAGTGCATAGTCCTCATAGTAATATTAATTACGTTTACTCCCTCTTTCAAACTTTTTTTGTCTTTAACCTTACTTTAATATTAATTACTAAGCTTTTTAAGACTATCTTAACTACTATTATTAATATAGTAAGTAGTGTTACTCTATTATTTTCATACTAATTAGCTGCTAATCTTATGTAGTTTGCCCTTAGTAGTAATAAGCGTAAGCGTTAATTAGCAAGCTGCTGGTATAAGCGTAAGAATTATTTAAATAGTAGTTATTAGCAATATATAAATAATACTAAGTATATATGTTATGCGCGTTAAAGCCTATTTAATAATAAAATTTCATAAGCAGCTAATTTTTAAAATAATAATAGTTAGTTACTACTACTACCTTTAAATCTATATACTTACTAAAAGATATATAGTAGCTTTACTTAGAGGCTAATTATTTTACTTACTAAATTAAGTCTACTATTAAGTTCTTGCTTTAATTTTAATTCATATAAAAGTCTAACAAAGTAATTAAGCTGGCGCAAAGGTGAGGCTCCTGAAAAGCTAAAAAAAAATATAGTAGCTTACTACTTAGGTAACGTCTTGTAAATAGTAATATAATGATAATAGGCTGTGAACCCCTATTAAGCTATCGACTAGGCGTAACACGCCCTTTTTTACTTAAAAATAGGCGCCTAGTAGCTCTTTAAGAACTACTGCTAATTTATTATATTCTTATATTTCTCCTTATAAGCGCTATATAAAGAAAATACTAAATAGTTTATATACTAAACACTACTTTAATGCTGTTTAGACTAGTAGTAGGAGTAGCTTACGCTGTAGTAGTTGCTTATTATTTCTTTTTTTAAGGTGTCAAAGGTGGTGGTTGTTGTTGTAGTCAAAATGGGGTTCCAAAAAAGTGAAAAGCAGATACCCTCTACTAATCAATCGCAAAAGTCAAAAAAAAAGATTGTGTGTAGTCAACGAGATTCGAACGGTGGGTGGATGAGTTCTGGGAGGAAAGCTCAGACCACCGAGCGATAATCAGGGTCAAAAAATTTGATAAGGTACCAAAAAACGACACCAGTTGAAACGTGTCCAACGGCGATTGCCAGCCTATGGCTGACAACGTAGTTGCTTATTATATATTTACTATATAGTTAATATTAATCTTTCTAATTAATTGATAGCTATAAATAAGAATAAAATAAAAAGTCTTTAATTTTTTATACTTCCTACTTAGCTTACTAACTAGTTTTTTAAGGAATAAAATAATAATAAGATATACTAAGTTTTAAAAGCTAAATAACTTAAAGATATTATTACTTACTATAAAGAGATTGATAATAGCGTTACATTTACTAGAAAGTCTTCTATATAGAAGCCTTCTATTAATAATTACTACACTTAAGAGATGTTGTTCTATAGTTTTGCTACTTAGCTCTTACTACCTGCTCTTACTCCTGCTCCTACTCTTATAAGCATTTTCAATCTAAAGTAATGCTAAGGATTATTTACGCTAAATACAGCCTGCTTAGCAGGCTATAATTTGAAATTTTAGGTTGTTTATATAAATTAAAGCTTTATAATACATAGCTTTATACTATATATGTTCTAGGCTAACCTGCGAAGTAGCTAGCTTAATAGCTAGTATATAATTAACAACAGCTACAACAGCACTAGCCTTAATAATAATAACTTTTTTAGTAATTTCTTTTAAAAAATAGTATGCCTAAAATTTTTTTTTTAACTTGCTTTATTTAATTATTCTTACATGCAACGCTATCTTAGTTACTATATAACTTTTTAATATAGGCGTAATTATATTGCTAAAGTGCGTAGTCAATAATTTTACAACTTTATATATAGAAGTAATAAGTCAGATTTTTGCTGTTATGCTGCTTACTTCTAGACTTTTACTACTTAAGCTAAAATAGCTTAAGATACTCTTAAGTTTGCTAAAGCTAAGAAAGTTAAGTTTAATCTAATAATAGAGTCTAGTAAGTATAAGAATTTTTATACTTATTAGAAATTTTAGTTCAAGATTTCTAGTCTTCTACTTATCTAGCTTATATTCTCTTGCTTATTCTAAGCAATTACAAAAAACTTAGCCTAGTATTTCAATATTACTGCTTAATATAAATTCTTTTACTTATTAATTATTATTGCTTTTAATTAAGTGCTTAACTTACCAAAAGATAAGTAACTACATAAACTTCTTAAACTGTTGTTAGGTAAGTAACCTAGTTAGTTTATTAGCTAGTATAATTACTGTTTCTATGTACTTAACTTAAAATAATCTTTTAGTATATTCTTACTATAGCTATATATCTTGTATAATTATATACTTTAATTAAGTGCTAATTTATTTATTATTCTTAACTATAAGCCTAATTATTTATTAGTTATTACACTAAACTATCTAAATATCATTTAAATTAAGAGACAGCTTATAAAAAAGCGCTTAAGGGCTATAGCTTTTTTAGTAGTATACTTAAGGGCAAGTAGCTTAGCCTTAGTAGTTAATGTAGTAACTATAGTCTACTATGCTGCCTTCTAAAATATTAGACTACTATATAAGATAGCTATATAACTATAAGATAATTAGCAGGTTTTTTAATTATATGTAAAAGAAGTGTTACTTATAATTTTTAAGTTTAAGCTATTGTAGTTCCTGTACTAGATCGTGTTCTATCTTGTCTAATAGAGGTACATAATTACTTGTTTAATAGATTTTATATACTAATTACTAAGATTTGTAAGGAAGTGTAAGAGCTTTAAAATTAAGTAAGTAACATCTAGTTACAGCATAATAGCTATATACAGCACTAATTTAACTTTTTCTTAGTAAGCTTTAATTTCTTGCTTAGTTACTTTACTAGTGTTCTTAATTAGCTCTGTTAATAGTAATAAAGTTTTATAAAGATGCTATTTTTTAGCTTAAACTTTTTTGTCATTTTGTTTATATATATATTATGTATAAGCGTAATTATTTACTCATTACAATTTTTAATTACTTTAATACTAAAGAACTACTTTACTTATTCTTATTTCTCTATCTTGTACTTGTCTATAATTTTTTACTAAAAATCTATTACTCTCTGCTTATATTTTTTCGTGAAGAGCAGTAGAATATTATTTATACAAAATAAAACTAAGATCCTTCTATATTAATTAAAGAACAAGCAGGGCTTTTTTAGTAAGGTAATTAGTCTAATCTCTCTTATTAATCCTAAGAACTCCTTATACTACAACAGTAGCAAGTCTTGTAATTTATAAAGTGCGCAGTTAAGCTGTACGCACTTTCTAAGCTTTTTAAAGCTATCTAGTATTCTACAAAATACTTGGTTGTCTGCTATAATTACTATATTAAGAATTGCTCTTACAACATTATATTGCTTAATTTTGGTATTATTCTTAGCAGTAATAGCTATTGCTGCTTAGAAGAACTTAGCTGCTAATGTGGCAGCGTATGTTAAGTTAATTAAGTTCTTCTTTTCAAAATTAATTTTACAACAATCTGCGCCTTGTATTTAAGAAAGAAGCTCTTCTAATTAAACTTGTAGGTCTAAACCTATTTTATAGGTATTAGGCAATTTTCTGCTTCTTCTCTCAATATCTTAGTCTAAGTCTTATTCTTACTTAACTAATCAATCTCTTTCTTACAGGCATCTTTAAACAAGGCTCTTATAAGATACTAAAGCAGCTGCTTTTAAATTCTAGCAGTTTAAGTAGATTGTCGCAATGCTATTAGGTATTTATTCTTAGTTTATACTTAGTAAGTAAAGCTACTATAACTACGTAATTAAGAGTCTTGTAGCTTGCTTAGTTTTTTAGGATACTTTCAAACTTAGTAGGTAGGTGTTATAAAAATTATTTTATATTAAATTCTTATAATCTGCAATTAATGCATTAACACTACCTATGCTTCTACTCTTTAGTTAATTATTAGGATTTTAAGTTGCATTTTTATACTTATGCCCGCCACCTAGCTTGTGTAGTAAAAGATAAAAATTTATAGGCTAATCTAAACTTTTATCTGCAATTTGCGCACTAGGCCTTATAAGTAGAGGTTTAGCTTATAATTGCCTACTTTATCTGCTTTTCAAGGCCTTAGATCTTAAATCTTAAGATAATATACGCTCTGCTATCCTGCTTACCTAAGCAGGTGTTCTATTACAACAAGCTAGCGCGTTAGAGTCTTTAGGCACAGACTGTCAGACTAGTAATAAGTTATTAAGCTTATTTCAAAGAGGCTTATTACCTTTAAGTATTAATAATTTAGCTCTTTTTAGCAAGTGTATTGCTATTTAACTGTAAATAACTTTGTAATTAATCGCGTTGTTGCTCTCTAAAGTCTCTAGTTTAGAAGTTAGTTCTAAAGTAGTAAGACTAGTATTTTGCTGCTAATTTAAGCAAATTCCTAATAGTGCACTAGCCTTATGCTCTATTTGCTTAGCGTCTTCTAATCCACTTTTGTCTTTAGTAGGCAGGTCTTTTTTTACTGCTTAAGATAGTAAATAGATTACTTCTAAGGTCTTTAGTAGTTAGCTGCGTATCCTAATTTGCTTTTTCTTAAACAGCCATAAGGTTTAAATCTTCTTCTAGATTAACTAGCTCGCTATTGTAAAGAATCTCTACAATCTTAATTGCTTAATCTCTTAGTCGCTCTTTCTTGCAATTTTCTTTATAGGATTAACGTTTATTAAAGGTTATATTATGTGGGAGCTGAAAAGGAGTAATTGCTTGATCAGGAGGAGTGGAATGAGTGTATTAATCAACTAAGTGCCACAACAAAGTGGTCAATAACTACTTAAGAGGAATAAGACGATCTAGCCCGTATATATAGGCGCTAGCGCGATCGTCACGTGTTCAGCTTACCAGGATCACCTGCTCAACAGGGTGACCTGTATATTGCGCATGTTAATCCTCTAACACACCCCCTAGGTTAGTGAGATACTATTAATCTAAGCTGTAAGCAACTAGGCAATTGTAATAAAATTAAGGTTGTTAACTAAGAGCTCCCTCTGTAATTATAGCTTTTCCTGCCTAATCCTCTGTTGTTGTAGTGATGCTGCTTGTTAATGTTTTAATTAATCTTAGCAGTCTTAATATTAAAACATTAGATAGACCCTAAATATTGCAAAATTAGTTAGTGCGCAGCCTCTATAACAATATTAATTACGTCTACTACCTCTCTATATCTTTTGTCCTTAACCTTACTCTAATATTAATCTCTAAGCTTTTTAGGACTGTCTTAACTACTATTACTAATATAGTAAGTAGCGTTCCTCTGTTGTTCTTTTACTAATCAGCTACTAATCTTGTATAGTCTACCTCTAGTAACAATAAGCATAAGCGTTAATTAAAAAGCTGCTATTATAAGCGTGGGAAATGCTTAGGTAGCAATTGTTAGTAATATAAGAATAGTACTAAGTATAAGCTTTGCACACGTTAAAGCCTGTTTAATAATAAGATTTAACAAGTAGCTAATCTTTTAAATAATAAAAACTAGTTACTGCTGCCTTTTAATCTGTAGGCTTATTATAAGACATCTAGTAGCTCTATTTAAAGCCAATTACTTTACTTACTAAATTAAGTCTGCTGTTAAGTCCTTGCTTAAATTTTAATATACATAAAAGTCTAACTAAGTAATTAAGCTAGCGTAAAGGCAAGGCTCCTTAGGAGCTAATACAAAAGTCTTAGTAGCTTACTACTTAAGCAGCGTGCTATAATTAGTAACAAGACAACAGCAATAGCCTACAAACGCCTTTTAAGCTGTCTACTAGGCGCAATACGCCCTCCTTAACTTAGTAAAAGGCGCCTAATAGCTCTTTAAAGATTACTACTAATCTATTACACCTTTACGTTCTGCCTTTTAAGCGCTGTATTAAAAAGATGCTAGATAGTTTATATGCTAAATACTAATTTAATCGCGTTTAGACTAGCTATTAGAGTAGCTTATGCTGTAGCAGTTGCTTATTATACACCTACTATATAGTTAATATTAATCTTGCTAATTAATTTATAGCTATGTACAAGGATAAAGTAGTAAGTTTCTAATCTTTTAAGCTTCCTACTCTGCTTACTAACTTGTTTTTAAGGAAAAAATAATAACAAGATATACTAAGCTGTAAAAGCTTAACTACTTAAGGACAGTATTTCTTACTTCAAAGAGATTAATAGCGGCGTTACGTCTACTAGAAAGCCTTCTACGCAGAAGCCTCGTGTCTATAATTATTGCTTTTAACTTCTGCTACCTGCTCCTGCTCCTGCTCTTATAAGCATTTTTAATCTAGGGTGTAATGCTAAAGAATATTTACGCTAGACACAGCTTGCTTAGCAGGCTATAAGCTTAAATTAAAGTTTTCTATATAGATAAGAGCTTCATAATACATAACTTTATGCTGCGTACCTTCTATGTTAACCTACGTAGCAGCTAGCTTAACAGCTAGCATATAATTAATAATAGCTGCAACAGCAGTAGCCTTAATAATAATAACTTCTCTAGTAATTGTCTCTTTAAAAATAGCATGCTTAAGAAATACTTCTCCTGCCTGTTCTATACAATCGCCCTTAAGTTCGCTGTCCTAATTGCTATACAATATATATATATAAACGTAATTATTACGTAGAGGTATACTTATAATTATCTTACAACTCTATATATAGAAGTAATAGGTTAGATTCTTGCTGTTATACTACTTACCTTTAGACTTTTGCTGCTTAAGCTAGCTAAAGCTAAGAAAGCTAAGTATAATCTCAAAATAGAGTTAAGCAATTACAAAGATTCTAATACTTAATAGTAATCTAAGTTTTGTTTTTCTAGTTTTCTTACTTATCTAGCTTACGTTCTCCTACTTATTCTAAGTAATTAACAGGAGACTTAGCCTAGTATATAGATGTTGCTGCTTAATATAAATCCTTTTGTTTATTAATTATTATTGCTTCTAATTAAGTGCTTAACTTACTAAAGATTAAGTAACAGCTTAAACTTCTTAAACTATTGTTAAGTAAGCAACTTAGTTAGTCTATTAGCTAGTATAATTACTGTTTCTAGGTACTTAATCTAAACTATTCCTTTAGCATATTCCTACTACAGCTACATGTTTTGTATATTTACATGCCTTAATTAAGTGCTAATCTACTTATTTTTCTTCACTATAAGCCTAATTGTTTATTAATTATTATACTAAACTGTCTAGACGTCTCCTAGATTAAGAGACAGCTCACAAAAGAAGCGCTTAAGGGCTATAGCCTCCATAGTAGTATGCTTAAGGGCGAGCAGCTTAGCCTTAGTAGTTAATGTAGTATCTATAGTAACTGTAGTCTGCTAAGCTGCCTTCTAAAATATTAGACTACTATATAAGATAGCTATATAACTATAGGATAATTAGTGAGTTTACTTATTATCTGCAAAGAAAGCGTTGCCTACAATTATTAAGTCTAGGCTATTGTAGTTCCTATATTAGATCGCGTCCTATCTTGTCTAATAGAGGTACATAATCACCTAATTAACAGCTTTTATATACTAATTACTAGAGTTTGTAAGGAAGTGCGAGAGCTATATGATCAAGTAAGTAATATCTAGTTACAGCATAATAGCTGCATTTATTTTTCAAGGTGTCAAGGGTGGTGGTTATTGTTGTAGTCAAAATAGGGTTCCAAAAAAGTGAAAAGCAGCTACCCTCTACTGATCAATCGCAAAAGTCAAAAAAAAGATTATATATAGTTAACGAGATTCGAACGGTGGGTAGATAAGTTCTAGGAGGAAAGCTTAGACCACTAAGCGATAATCAGGGTTAAAAAATTTGCTAAGGTACTAAAAAACAACACTAGTTAAAACATGTCTAACAGCGATTGCTAGCCTATAGCTACTAATAAGATTACAGTAGGATTGCAATAGGATTACAACATAATGCAATAGAGGAGGGAAAGGATACATACGTACTATAGCGGGAGCCTGCAATACTTTATAAAGCTAAAGCTGCTACTTCTTACCTACTACTTTTTACTTTTTAAATAGCACTGTATACGAATAATTTGTATACAATACGCTGCACTGCAACATAGTATTCAACCTTTATAATAAGTATCTCCTTAACCTTAACTCTTATCTAAAGATAGGAAGCTTTCTTGTTATACACCTATCCCCTAAACTAGTCTAGCTTAAGCTAATTATGCGGACACTTAAGTTTATTAAGTATTTACAAACTTAGCCTCTTTAGGATTTTACAATTATATCTTTTATTAATAACTTTAAAATCTATAATATCTCTATATACAAAAAGAATGTTAAGCCTTAACTTAGCTAGTTGTAGAAGGAATATAAGATCTATAGAGTGTTCGCTTAATACTAGCAATGTACTTAAAATGCTCTACTTTAGTATCTCTTTTTTTTTTGTTAATTATGTATAGGCTAAGTAAAGAAACTATTAACTAGTTAGGCTAGCTGTTGCATAACGTTGAAATAGCAATAAAGAAGAAAGAGGTAGAAAAGGAGGTGTAGGCGTTCTATCACCGTATGTATAGGTTAGAAAGCAAGGCAATAATAGTGCTGCTTCTTTAATTTATCTAAGAGTACCTAGAAGTAAAGCCTTAACATAAGTAGGCAGCATAGGCGGGATAGGGCGCGTTAAGTTAGGAGGCAATTTGCGTCTTTATCTTGCTTTTCTTTGTTTCTATCTAAACATGCGACACACTAATTGCGTGCTAGTAATGCTAAACAAGGGGGCATAAGCCCTAATACTTGTTGTTCGCAATAAATCTTTTTTTTTACTAAAAAGGTGTCTACAAAATGTGTGGTCACATCAAAAGGTTGTCTTAAAAGGCTGAAGCCAATAGCTGTATATAGTACTAATTTAATTTTTTCTTAGTAGGCTTTAATCTCTGGCTTAGTTGCTTTGCTAGTGTTCTTGATTAGCTCCTCTAACAGTAATAGAGTCTTAGGAAAGCTACTATTTTCTAGCTTAAACTTCTTTGTAATCTTATTAATATATATATTATATATAAGCGTGATTATTTGCTTCTTACAATCTCTAATTACTTTAATACTAAGGAACTATTTCACTAATCCTTGTTCTTGTATCTTGTACTTATCTATAAATTTTAACTAAAGATCTATTGCGCTCTGCTCATAATCTTTAGCAAAGAGCAGTAGGATATTATCTATATAAAATAAAACTAGTATCCTTCTATCTTCATTAAAGAATAAGCAGGGCTCCTCTAGTAAGGCGATTAGTCTAATCTCTCTTAGTAATTCTAAGAACTCTTTATACTATAATAGTAGCAAGTCTTAAAATCTATAAATCGCGTAGTAAAGCTATACACACATTCTAGGCTTCTTAAAGCTATATAGTATCTTATAGATTACTAGGTTGTCGGCTGTAATTAATGTATTAAGGAATACTCTTACAACATTATATTACTTAATCGCTAGATTATTCTTAGCAGCAATAGCTATTACTGCTTAGAAGAACTTAGCTGCTAATATAGTAGCGTATGTTAAGTTAATTAAGTCATTCTCTTAGATATTACTTTTTATAATAATCTACGCCTTATATTTAAGAAAGAAGCTGTCTTAATTAAACTTATAGGTCTAAACCTACTTTATAAGTATAAAGTAATTATTTACTTCTTCTTATAATATCTTAGTCTAAGTTCTATTCTTACTTAACTGATTAATCTCTTTCCTATAAGTATCTTTAAACAAGGCCCTTTGGCTTCGGCCTTTTAAGACAACCTTTTGATGTGACCACATATTTTGTAAACACCATTTTGGTAAAAAAGATTTATTGCTAACAATAGGTAACCAGGCTTATGCCCCCTTGTTTAGCATTGCTAGCACGCAATTAGTGTGTCGCATGTTTAGATAGAAACGAAGAAAAGCAAGACAAAGACGCGAATTACCTCCTAACTTAACGCGCCTTATCCCGCCTATTCTTGTTGCTTTACTGCCAGGCGCTCCTAAATAAAGTAAAGTAGTAACACTATTATTGCCTTGCTTACTAACCTATAGACGCGACGATAGAAAGCCTACTTCTTCTTTCCTACCTTTTTCTTCTCTATTACTAATTTAACGTCTTGCAATAGCTATTTAAACTAAGTTCTAGTCTCTGTACTTAGCCTTTATACAATAAATAAGATGAGAGGGATGCTAAAGCAATAAATCTTAGGTACTACGCTAGTATTAGTAAATACTCTAGAGATTGTGTATTCCTTGCATAACTAGCTAAATTAGGGCTTATTAATCTTTTTGTATATAGAGATATTGCAGATAAGAGACTTATTTAAGATTTTTATAAACTTAGAAGTCTAGCTAGGTAGTTAAGTTTTAAGATACTTAATAAATTTAGGTGTCCGTATAAGCAGTTTAAGTTAGACTAAATTAGGTACTAGGTAGATAGTAGCAAAGGATGCTTTTTTTAGAAGAGAGCCTAGAATAAGGAGATACTTACTGTAGAGGTTGCACGCTATTGCAGTGTATTATATGCAAATTATTTGTACGCAGTGCTGCTTAAAAGGTAAGAAGTAGTAGGTAAGAAGTAGCAACTTTAGCTTTATAAAGTATTATAGGCTTCTGCTGTAGTACGTACGTGTCCTTTCCCTCCTCTATTATATTATGTTGCAATTCTATTGCAATCCTACTGTAATCCTGTTGTTAGCTATTTATTTTTGAAGGTGTCAAAGGTGGTGGTTGTTGTTGTAGTTAAAATGGGGTTCTAAAAAAGTGAAAAGCAGCTACCCTCTACTAATCAATCGCAAAAGTCAAAAAAAAAAGATTGTGTGTAGTCAACGAGATTCGAACGGTGGGTGGATGAGTTCTAGGAGGAAAGCTCAGACCACTGAGCAATAATTAGGGTCAAAAAATTTGCTAAAGTATTAAAAAACAACACTAGTTAAAACGTGTCTAACGGCGATTGCCAGCCTATGGCTGACAACAGGATTACAGTAGGATTGCAATAGGATTGCAACATAATGCGATGGAGGAGGGAAAGGACACGTACGTACTGCAGCGGGAGCCTGCAATACTTTATAAAGCTGAAGCTGCTACTTCTTACCTACTGCTTCTCACCTTTTGAACAGCACTGCATACGAACGATTCGCATATAATACACTGCACTGCAACATAGCGTGCAACCTCCGCGGCGAGCATCTCCTTATTCTAGGCTCTCTTCTAAAAAAAGCATCCTTTGCTACTGTCTACCTAGCACCTAATTTAGTCTAACTTAAACTGCTTATGCGGACACCTGAATTTATTAAGTATCTTAAAACTTAACTACCTAGCTAGACTTCTAAGTTCATAAAAATCTTAAACAAGTCCCTTATCCGCGATATCTCTATATACAAAAAGATTGTTAAGCCCCAATTTAGCTAGTTGTGCAAGGAATACACAATCTCTAGAGTATTTACTAATACTAGCGCAGTACTTAAGATCTATTGCTTTAGTATCCCTCTCTTCCTGTTTGTTGTGCAAGGGCTAAGTACAGAGACTAGAACCTAGCTTAAACAGCTATTGCAAGACGTTAAATTAGCAATAAAGAAGAAAGAGGCAGGAAAGGAGGAGTAGGCTTTCTATCGTCGCGTCTATAGGTCAGCAAGCAAGGCAATAATAGTGTTGCTACTTTACTTTATCTAGGAGCGCCTAGCAGTGAAGCAACAAGAATAGGCGGGATAGGGCGCGTTGAGTTGGGAGGCGATTCGCGTCTTTGTCTTGCTTTTCTTCGTTTCCGTCTAAACATGCGACACACTAATTGCGTGCTGGCAATGCTAAACAAGGGGGCATGAGCCCCGATACCTGTTGTTAGCAATAAATCTTTTTTTTTACCAAAAAGGTGTCTACAAAATGTGTGATCACATCAAAAGGTTGTCTCAAAAGGCCGAAGCTAGTTGTTAGCTATAGGCTGGCAATCGCCGTTAGACACGTTTTAATTAGTGTCGTTTTTTTAGTACCTTAGCAAATTTTTTAACCCTAATTATCGCTTAGTGGTCTGAGCTTTCCTCCTAGAACTTATCTACCCACTATTCGAATCTTGTTAACTACACACAATCTTTTTTTTGACTTTTGCAATTAATTAGTAGAGGGTAGCTGCTTTTCACTTTTTTAGTACCCCATTTTAACTACAACAACAACCACCACCTTTGACACCTTAAAAAATAAACAAGGCCCTTATAAGATACTAAAGTAGCTACTTCTATAATCTTAGTAGTTTAGGTAGATTATTGTAATACTATTAAGTATTTCTACTTAGCTTATGCTTAGTAAGCAAAGCTACTATAACTACGTAGTTAAGAGTCTTATAGCTTGCTTAGTCTTCTTAGTTTGCTTATTAACCTAGTAGGTAGACATTACAAAAATTATTTTATAATAGATCTTTATAATCTATAATTAATGTATCAATACTACCTGTACTTCTACCCTCTACTTAATTATTAAGAGCTTAGGTTACGTTTTTATACTTACGCCTGCTACCTAGCTTATGTAGTGTGCCGGTGCACAGGGTGATACCCTGTTGCTCACTAGGTTAGTGCTCAATCACCTGATCTAAAGGTATATAGCTCGTTTCGGGCATCGAAACGAGCGAGTTCATTAATCCTCCACCTCACAACTCAACTCTTGTACTTCTCTTCTAGATACAACCTATAATAAGATCTTTATTTTACTACCCTTGTTCTTGCATAACCTAACTACTAGTAATTTTATGCCCTTGTAGTAGTATGTCTTTATACACTCTAGCACCCTTATAAATAGCAAAGCCTATAGAGACATACTCTACTACTTAGTATATAAAGAAACTAGTGCATAATTATTGCAAGAACAATATAATAATCTTATATAAGTATAAAAATTTTATGATTATTACTAGACATACTTTTAGGGGGTTAGCACTATCCCCTATTTTAGACTACGTTAAGGACAATGTTACTTAAGTTAGCACTAATAATAACAATAAGGAAGAATAAAATCTATTAATAAAGTTAGAATGCGTTATTAAATGCTCATTTAAAGTCTGTCTAGCAAAATAGAGGCAGCAAACTATCTAGTAAAATCGAGGTAGTCTTATATATATTTAAAAAGCTAATTTAAAGTCTACCTAGCAAAAAAGAGGTAGTAACTTATCCAGCAAAATAAAGACAGTAATACATGCGTAAAGAAATGCTAAGCTAAAGTACTATTTAGCAAAATAGAAATAGCACTAAAAGCTTACATATAAGTACTAGCTTTAAGTATAAATTTTACCCTACCTAGTAAAATAAGAGGTACTTAAGAGGTAAAGATAAATATACCTACACTTAAGAAAACACATACTATAAAGACTTTAAAAGAGATATTATTTCTTCTAAAGACTATACCTTGTTTATATCTTTACTTATACTTATTCACTATCTATACAAAAAACTTATATAAGTCCTACTATACTTTTAATTTTAAAAAGAGATTAGAAAATAGGTTAAGGGCAGGAAGGCGCAACGCTTCCTCTCTCTAGACCTACTACTACTAGCCCTAATCTACTATTAACCCTATTAAGCTCTGTTATTAACCCTATAGCTACACCTACGCAAAACTAAGTGTTAACTATAATTTAACTAAGATATAGTATATTAGTTTTTACTAAAAAGAATGTTATAGAATTCTTAGAGGACTTTAACTCACAAGCTAATAATAAAGGCATTTATAATACTATAAAGGTCTCTATTTTACTAGACTACTTTTCTAACAAGGATTAATCTCTCTCTTATATCTTAAAGTGCTTACTTAGATATACTAAGAAGGATTAGTTTAAGTTACAGACACACATAAAAAAATAGTAAAAAAATAAAATATAGCTATTAAGATAAGTAAACACTTATATTTTTAAGCTTACATCTATAAATGCGTATAAAACTAGCCTAGTCTAGTAGAGTACTATACGCACTTTACTTCTATTACTAATATATATATTAAGAACAGGCAAATCTCTTAAGAAGAAAGTATTTTCTTCTTCTAAGGCCTACTATAAACTAATAAAGAGGTAGTTATATACTATATACCTTCTACCCTAAATAGAGATAATTAGGATATGTATAAACTAGAAAAGATCTATTCTTTTCTAAAATCCTATTATAAGAAAATAACTAGCCGAGATAAGATATATTAGCTAGAGCGAGAAGGCGTTAATACTAAGATACGCTAAATTATGCTATTTAACTAGCAAGTAACCTGCACCCTAAAAGAAGTAAAACAAGTAGGGTATAAGATTAACAAAGCACATAAGAAGAGAAGTACACTAGTAGATATTAACCTAGAAGTTAAGGACCTTATTACGTCTTTAGGTAACCTAAAGCTTAGACTATTAACTATTAATATACTTATAGCTTATTTTATAACTAAGAGACTTCTAGAGAAACTCTCTAACTATATATTCTTTATTACATAAGTAACTTATACAAAATTTCCTAGTAAAAGACATAATAGTTTTTTTATTACTAAGGCTTTAAAAGGGTTATCTAAATAGATAAGTATAGTATATATAAATAATATAGAAATACACCCTCTTTGCTGTATATATAATATAGTAGAATATATACTTAAGGAGTACAAATAATACTACGACCTAAAGCAGATAGGATAAGTTAGTTTTAACTAGTATATTTCTAGTAAGAAAGGAACGTACTACTTTAGTCTACTATATAAGTGTTTAAGGGAAATCCTAAAGTAACTACTATTAAACTAATTTTACTATAGTTAAAGGTAGAGCTCTAAAAGTTCTATAATATTATTAATAATATACTTAATTAACTAGCCTCTAGTGTACTACTAGAGAAGTTTACTAAAAAAGACTCTTAACTAGGTTTAAAGTTTAAGGAGAAAAACTCTCATTCTACAAATATAGTAACTAGTTTAAAAAGCTAAGGCTACTATAGTAACGTCCTTTAGCAGTTCTAGCAATTCTAAAAACAACTATATACTTATTCTACTAAAGAATACGTTAAGAAGCTTAATAATATAGATACAGCTAACATTATACTAGGAGGTAAAGAAAACGCTTTATATAGCATTTCTAAGTTAAATGCCACTACGCGCTTAAAAGGTAAAGGCCTTATCTTCTACTAGGATCTTAATTGTGTCTAAAAGGGAGGAGTCAAGAAGTAAGGAAGGCTAAGCAAGGATTTAAGTACACAAAGAAGTAATTAAATAATATAAAGTAACTCTCTTATCCCTAGCTTGTAGCCTATAGATATACAGTATCTGTAGAAAGAAATATAGAGTAATATACTTTTTATAAGTTAGCTTTATAATACACTATTTTTAATTATTAGGCTACTTTAACTAGCTTATTAAGACAACAACATGTTAGTAGATCTAAAGCATTTATAGCAAGGAAGAAAGAAGAAGGCTAGAAAGTTTGTTAACGCTCTTCCTAATCTAGAACTTAAAGAGATAGTGCAAGGACAACTAAACTGTATTATAACTACCTTACTTAGATAGGAAGTATAAGAAGTTATAGTATTAGACTTTATAAGGTAAGCTAGCATTTAAAAACAGCTACGTAATCTTCTTAATAATAATATTAGTATTATAAAAAGTTTAAGTACGATTAATATTATAACGTATGTAAAAAACGCTAAGCTAATAAATACTAGGTGCGCTAAATTACACCTAGGATCTATTCTAGCCTCTAATTAGCTAAAGAAGCGCACAGGCCCTACCTATAGAATTTTACTAAATATACTACTTACTAAGAGCGCGTAGTATAATGTAATAAATTTGTATTAATCTAATATGTAAACTTGCTATAAAGTAAGTAGAAGAAGAGATACCTAGATAGATAAATTAGATAATATACCTACAAAGGATGTCTAAGAGATTTAGTAAAAGAATAAGCTAGCTTTTACTTTAACTAACTTACTAGAATACTAAGTTACTATAAATAGCAGCTTTCTAAAGTGCTTAATTAATACTAAGGTATAAATAAATATTTTAAGACTAAGTGCTGCATAGGTATTAAAGATACTGTATAAAATAATAGAGTACTAGCTAGGGCAGCCTCCTTCTACTATTACTTTAGCTAATAGCACATATAACCTATTTATTAGAACTACATTTAATATACCTATATAAATAGGGACAGTTACTATTAAGACTAAATTTAGAATTGTTGCTAATATTACTAGATCTATAATTCTAGAAGGACTTTAGTATATAAGTATTAAAATATTAATTTAGTATAGTACGTTTAGGCAAATTACATGCTAAGTCCTATTTAAAGATAGTATAAGAAACGTAGTCTTTGTTACGTCTAACTTATCTCTAAATTACCCTGCGTAGACAATTAGAAACAAAGCCTCTAACAACAACTTAGATAGAGAAACTGCAGTTAATATATAGTTACATGTAATTACTAATAGATTAAGTAACAAACTATAAGTAGCTATAGTAAAATATATATAGGAAGCTGCATAGTCTAATCTAGTAGCTAGATTTAGCAACTTTAATATGCTGTATATAGAAGATAGTAGGAAGGATTAGATAGTTTAAATAAACTAAGTGTTTACGCATGTGGTTAGATAGTCTAAAGACCTTATAAGAAACTACTAACTTAGTAAATTTTTAATTATATATAAGCTTAATTATTAGTAGATATAAAAAAGGCTACTTAAATATACTTAATAATACAATAATCTTTACACACTATACAAGATAGTAGATAAGAAGGTTTAACCTATTAATATCCTGTAGCAGGAGATGCCTATAGAATTTAGATAAGAAGACTAGAAGGAAAAGCCAAAAGAATAGTAACTCTTTAGAACAATCATTTATAATCTTAATAAGAGGCTGTACAATTATTTATTTAAACTAAAATATGCTGCTTTCTTGTAAGAGATTAGGCTTACTAAAGAATAACTTAACAGGCTACATACTAGAGACTACCTATAGCTATTAGAAAAGGAGATAGTTATACATATGCTTCTTAATAGAGAAAGAGCACTCTTTTAGCAATTTAAGGAATGAGGAAGAATTTACCTTCATATATATCTACTATACAAAATACAAACAATACTATACTAAGCTTAGTAAGTATAAGGCTTTGCTGTCCTAAAAGCTTCAAAGCTGTAAGTAGTAGATATAGTTAAAATCCGCCTAAATTAAGGAATATAGGAAAAGTGTAATAGTTAATATTACAACCTATAGCACCTAGTACCTAAGAAGAACAAAGGCGTTTAATAGATTAGCAATGCGTAGTAAATAAATACAGTTACTATACAAGATGTAAACTTACTACTAACAGTAAATAAGTTTTCTAAGAGGTTTACAAGATGCAAGATTATCTTACTTATAAACTTATTCTTAGAATATAACTAAATTACACTATATCTAGAAAGCAGAGAAATAACAGTGTTTTAAACACTAGTTAGGCTTATACAATTATATATAATAGTTATAGGTGCTACCAACTCTATAGCAGCATTTTAACGTGTAATAATAAAGATTCTAAAAGACTACTAGCCTAATACTATGCTCTTTATTAACAACATTACATGTAGAGGGCTAAAAACTAATTATAGTAGAAAAGAATTAATACTAAAAGTTTAACGTTATATTCTTAAGTATATCTTACAACTAAACAGAGTACTAACTAAAATTAAATAAGCTAAAGGCACTGTATTAAGAAAGAAGGGTTATTTTCTTATAGAAAGGCTTAAGGTTATAGGCTATAAAGTTAGCCTACAAGGACGTTATCCTTACTAGAAGAAAGTTAAGAAGATTATAAATTAGCTACTATATAAAAATAAAAGGGAGGTATAATTTTTTGTAGGCATATATATCTACTACTATATATAGGTAAAGAACTTTACTAAGATTGCTAAACCTCTGTTTATATTCTTACAAGACAATGTCCCTTTTAAATAAAAAGATATATAAGACGCAGCAATATATAAGCTAAAATAGGCTATATATAATACACCTACACTTGCGAACCTTAACTACACTAATACTAAGGATTATAAGATATCCCTAATAACTAATATAAGTTAAAACAGTGTAAGAGTATATATTAAATAACTTAAAAAAGATAATAAGCGACACCTAGTGTAGTTTAAAAGCACACTATAGTTAGCGTAAGAGAGGTAATAGCACTTTACTAAGTTAGAATGTAAGGCTGTGCTGTAGGCTCTTAAGAAGTTTTGTACCTACCTCTATAGTGTTTACTTTACTATAGAAACTAACATAGTAACTCTTATTACTTAACTAAATTGCTTATCTACTAAAAATCTAGGATCTGTTATAAATAGGTAGATATTAACAATTTTTTATAGGACTTTAATATTAAGTATATACTAGGACAGAAGAATGTAGTTATAGATACACTATTAAGGTATCTAAAACCTAATAATTAGGAACTACCTTTAGAACCTAAGGAGGATTTAGAGGAGTTTATTAATTATATAATTAGAAATGTAAATACACTAATACTAATAGGATAAGTAAGGATACTCTATTAAGATTTCTTAATAGAGTTAGAATAATACGCTTAATTTTTAGTTAACTTTAAGACTTTTAAGGATATAGAACTACAAGAACTATAAGTATAAAAGAAGTAAGCTCTAAACTCCTTTGTTTAAGAAAGGATAGTCTTTAGAAAAATATCTAAGAATATTATAATTTAGAAGGTTATAGATAATACTAACCTAGGAATAGCTGTAGTATAGAATGTATACACTTAGATTAGATATAGAGGAGTTAACGCAGTGTACTCTATACTTGCTTAGCAATACTAGTAGAAAAGAATGTATAAGCATATATAGTAAAAGCTAGTAACCTGTGTAGACTATTAACTACAATCCTCTAAGAGGAAAGTTAATATACTTACTAACACTTATAGTTTTGCTATTTAAGAGACTATTGTGATTAATGTAGTATACATGCCTTAGTGTTTTAGGAAGAAGTTTTTAGTTATTATAAGAAACTATCTTAGTAGCTAGCTTAAAGTAAAAGCCTTGTTAAATAACTAGTTAAAGACAATTGCAGAGTTTGTATAGAAGGATATTATATATTAATAGAGCACAGCGCGCAAACTTATAGTTAATAGAGAGCCTAATTTTGCTAAGGTAGTATTACATCTATTACATATATATAGGATTAACTAAGTCTAGTCTTTAGGACACGACTCTTAAGCTATAAAAAAGATTAAAGAAGAGTATAAGCTTATTATAAACGCCCTTATAAGGCTACTAGGACCTTAGGTTAAGAACTTGCTAATAGTTCTCCTTATAGATAGGATCTTAATACAGGAACAGACAGGTTACTTGCTGTACTAGTTAGTTATAGGGTAGAACCTAGTGCTTCCTACTAAACTCGCGCTACCTATATAGTAAACGCTTTTATTTAAGGAAGTAAAGGACTATACACAGCTACTTATAATTTATGTAATATAGCTAAATCTTAGAGATTAGTTTATAAAGAATACTACTACCTATACCAACTAGATAAGAGCTACTAAAAAGGAATACTAAGATAACACTAAGGAAATATAACATAAAGATATAAAGCTAAAAGACTTAGTTCTTCTTTAAAACTCTGTTTAAGAAATTAATATGTTGCAAGACTGCAAGCTAGATACAAGATAGTTAGGCCTATACTATATTTATAAAGCTAGACTTTATAGAGGAACCTATTGTCTTAAGGACCTTAATAGTACACGCTTCCCCTACATAACACCTAGATAGCAATTAAAGCTGTTTAGACAAAGACTTGTTTAGAATATTATTAAAGAAGATTAAGGAAATATAAAGTTATAGAATCCTAATTATTAGGAATAAACTAGCCTTATAGTAGATATTCCTATCTCGCTAGACTGACCTAAGCTATATATAGAACTACAGCTACTTTTACCTTCTATAATAAGTAGTAAGCTTTATCTTTAAGTTGTTATTACTAAACGTCTTATAGAAGAAGAGCGTTATGTATACAGATAAGACTTTAAAAGCTTAGACTCTAACTCTAATGCTACTATATTAGACATCTAATAGGCTATAGGACGGCCTATAATTTTAGGAAGAGAAGAGGATACTATGCTAGTAGTACCTAATTTTACCTTTAGCTACTTATTTACTAATTTCTTATATAAAATTTAGATACAAGCTACCTATTCTACTAATTCTAGGTGCTTACCGCTATACTAATATTATACTTAATTTTACGTACTCTTAAGGTAATAGCTAATTACAACAACTATTTTAACTGCAAAATCTACTTATTTTAGCGCGATTTAGACCCTGTTTACCTCTACCTCTACCTGCTAGCCGGCAGGATACCGTCACTACGTATAAACTAGAACTTCAACTCTATTAACTAATTAACTCTCCTTCTATTTAAACTACACTACCTTTTGTTAAAGTAGTTACCTTTGAAGACAACAATTACAATAATATCTCTCTAACTCTTAAACTAGTAGTAGCTAAAAAACAATATTTAACTTACATTAGCTAACCTACTTAAATAATACTTTTAGCGCTGTTAGACAAGGCCTAGGGCAAGTAGCTACAGCAGTAACTGCCGTAAACTCTAGGACTATTAAGAGTTTTTAATAACCTTAGAGTTATTGCTAAGAAAGGAGACTATATTATAGACTAAATCCCTAAGGTTGTATAGTATTAAGACAGGGTACTAAAGCTTACAAAGCTTAGTAACAACATTAGAGTTATTAATATCTAGACTCTAGTAGACAAGATCCTTTTAAATATTCTAAGATAATAACATATTATTATAAATTATTTGTTTAATAACGCTTTCTACTAATTAAACCTAATCTTTAAGGTTATCTTAAAAGTAGGTAACCTTTATGCTTAGCTCCCTAGACTTATAGACAAATATAGTAGTGTTAAAAGTTTCTAGGAACACTATCTTATTATTAGTACAGCATCCTTAACGTAAAATAAGAGGGCTAAAGAACTAAGTAGAGCTATTGTAACTGTAAAGAAGCTAGTTCTAGAATTTATCTAACAATACGTTAGCATCTACATGCCTTATACGCTACTTAGTTACTAAGGATTAACTAATATAGTCTTTATATTAATGCGTATAGATCTTAAGGATACTGCTTAGTTCTTTAATACTGCAGTAGCGCACTGCATTAACTCTAAGAACTAAGGTAAGAAATAATATATATTAATAGCTAACTAGGCAACAGTAAAACTACTATATAAAGATATCTATACTTTTATTAATTAGAACAACCCTTACAACTAAGCACTTGACCTAAAAATTAATAAGTAAAAGGCAAAAGAGCTTTAAAATATCTACGCTAAGCCGTAAGTCTAGAAAGAAGATATTAAGTTTAACCTATAAAAGCTATAGCCTAATACTAGGGCAAAGAATAAGTAAGGCAATCCTAATCTTCTCTATACGTTCTAGTAAAAGGTTTTTTAACTCATAGCTAAAGCTAAGGACCCTAAAACTAGCCTAGTCTACTCTACACAAAACATTTTAAGTAATAAGTATAGGCTACTTAGTGTAAAGACGCATCTAATATATAGTGTAGTTATCTTTATAACTATAGAGATAAGATAGACCTTAAATAAGGCTTAAGCTATTAATTACTATAAAGATCTTATAACATCTAAGACTTACTCTTTAAGGACTTATAGTCTGTTATTTATAGCTAAGAATTTAAGGCAATTTATAGGAATATTAGCTAGTTAAGGACCTAACTAATACTTAGCAACTAAGTTACATAAGTTCTAGAATAAAATAACTATAGTATAATGGAGGCGTAACGCTGCTAACATCTAGACAGGACAAGTTAAGACTAAGACTAGTAGCTAATAAGTCCCTATACTACTGCCTTTACTAAGCTCTTGTGCTCTAAAAGTAATACTAGCCTACTAATAGGCAGCTACTTAATTAGATACTAACCTTAACAACACTTCCTATATAGATAAGTAGCTAGATACTCTTAATTAAGAATAAGAGATTCTTTAGGCAGAGTGTTATTGTAAAAATTCTACCTTAGCTTTCTTTAAGCTGCTTAAGCAAGCCTATATTACGAAGCTAATTACTAATCTAGACTTTGTTAAGGTTATTAAGAAATAGTACTATAAGGTTAATATTAGAAAACAGCCTAGCTCTGATAACATATTATATAATTAAGTATACTTTATTTATAAGTGTACTACTATAAGTGTTATAAGTTTATTTAAAAGGGCTATACTGTCTAATATACTTAATAAGTGTCTACTCTTACTATACATAAGATAGAGCTACTAATAAGAATTTTAATGTAATTTAGTTATTTTAAAGCTTTTTATAAGCAAATATTGCTTAGTAAAGTAGAATAAGGACTTACTAAGCTACTAATATTAACTTTCTAGACTTAATCTCTACCCACTCCTTACTTAGGACAAGGTTCTTAATACTATAGAGTTTTAACTATAAGCTAAGGAGTTTTAATATACTAGAAGTATTATTGCTAACACTTACACCTAGCTATTTAAGGACAGTTAGGTTAAGGATATCATAATTAAAACTTTTAAAATGTACTACTTCTATCTGCAATGTATAGACAGGAAGCTAAACCTTAGATAGCTACGCAATATATACTACTTACTTATCTAATAAGCTATACGCACTAATCTAGAATACTAGTTATAATATGCTATACTCTATAAGAAATATACTTTAATTTCCTACTTCTACTATACTAAATACGCTAAGAAGGGTAATAAAACTTACTTTAAGCATATTAACTTTAACCTTAAGTTAGCAATAACTAAAGGCCTTAGTATAGATATAATTTAAGGCAGCGTATTATTTTATAATAAGAATAAGAATAACTATATAGAGATGCTCTTAGGCTTTTACAACTATATACTAGAGTACTTAAAATAATATAAAGACGCAGGTATTAAATTATGAAATAGTCTTATTAAAAAAAAGAAGACAAGACAGACTAGCTAAAAAACACATAAAAACTAGCTATTAATACTTACTAGGTAAAGCAAATTTATAAGGAAGAGTAAGTTTAAATTTTATTACCTCTACTACTTTATAAATCTACTAGCATAACTACTTGTAACTGCCGCACTATCCTCCTGTAGTTTATTATAGTCTGTAATAGAGTAATAAAGGTGCCTACTATAAGAACTTATAAAGAAATTTGCAAAGCTTATTATAACCTTACTACTACTTCTTATACTCTTTTAGGTTATGCTAATAAATTTAAAGGAATTAATTAACTATTTCCTACTAATATTTATATTAAGTATAAGTCTTAGATCTAGAAGGCCCTTATTCAATAAGCTAAGTAGGACAATCCTCTTATTTGTAAAGAGCTAAACAACATGCTATAAAAGACTAATACAGAGTAGATTAATAACTATATTAAGAAACACTGCAATTATGTGCTACAACAACTTATTAATCTATAGCTTATAGTAAAAGAGTTAGAAAAGGATACTTTTTATGCTAATCTTGTTTAAGGATTCTTAGATTATTTATACTTTACTAACTTTAGATAGAACCCTCCTTATATCAAAAAGGACTAAAATAGGTAGGATACTAATTTCTCTTGAGCTAATTCTCTACAACGTCTCTAAAAGGAACTTAGCCTAGAGGTAGATAAGTGTTAAGTTTTCTAGAAGAGCAAAGATCTTATAATGCTCTTCTTTATGCAACGCCTTCTTAGCGTTTATTCTTAATTAACTACTATTATCTTAGATAACGTCTTAGTACTAACAACTCTAACTAGGTAGCCTTATTATAGTTGCCTTTAATTAATATTAGAATCTTAAGCGCCTGCTACTTCTGTCCCTACTCCTACTACTGTACCTGCGCCTAGACTACGTACTGCAACTACTACTTTAGAACCTTGCTAAAGTAAACATTTAAAGAAGTAAAGGAAAGTATCTAGAATAGATATAGGGTAACTAAGTTATATTTATTTTATTTTATTTCTTTTCTTTTATTTTATTTCTTTTCTTTTATTTCCTTTGTGTTGCTGTTTTTCTTTCTGCTAAGTAGGTTGCTTGATAGGGCTAAGCTCGCAGAAAGGGGAGGTATGTGCTAGTGCATAGGGTGATACCCTGTTGCTTACTAGGTTAGTGCTCAACCACCTAATCTAAAGGTATATAGCTTGTTTCGGGCATCAAAATAAGCAAGACTATTAATCCTCTACCTTACAACTTAACTATTGTACTTGTCTTCTAGATACAACCTATAATAAGATCTTGATCTTACCACCCTCGTTCTCGCATGACCTGACCACTAGTGATCTTATGCCCTCGTAGTAGTATGTCTTCATATACTCCAGCACCCTTACAGTAGTAGAAGATAACAATTTATAAACTAATCTAGACTTTTATTTATAATCTTAGTACTATATCTTATAAGTAGAGGTTAAGCTTATAATTACTTACCTTGTCTACTGTTTAAGGCCTAAAATCTTGAATCTTAAGATTATTTACGCCCTGATATCCTGCTTACCTAAGCAGGTATTCTATCACGACAAGCTAGCGCGCTAGAGTCTTTAAGTATAAACTATTAAACTAGTAATAAGTTGTTAAGCTTATTTAAAAGAGGCTCCTTACCTCTAAGTTTTACTAGATTTTATTTTTTTAGTAAGCGTACTGCTGTTAAACTATTAATAACGTTATAATTAATTGCGTTGTTGCTCCTTAAGGTCTCTAGTTTAAGAGTTAGTTTTAGAGTAGTAAGACTAGTATTTTGCTAATAATCTAAGTAAGTTCTTAAAAGTACACTAGCCTTGTGCCCTATTCGCTTAGCGTCTTCTAATCTTCTCTTATCTTTAGTAAGTTAGCCTTTCTTACTACTTAAGATAGTAGATAGATTACTTTTAAGGTTTTTAGTAGTTAGCTGGTTATCTTAATCTACCTTTCCTTAAACAGGCAGGAGGTCTAAATCTTCTTCTAGATTAACTAGCTCGCTATTATAAAAGATCTCTATAATCTTAATTTCTTAATTCTTCAGTAGCTCTTCCTCGCAATCTCTTTTGTAGAATTAACATTTATTAAACGTTAGATTATAAGTAGTAATTACTTAATTAAGTGTTGGTACCTATATATAGTATATATTAGAAGCTTAATAACTAACTAAATAACTAATATAGCCGTGAGAATTAACCTTAAATTCTTAATGATTATACCTAGCTGCCTTCTCCTTGTTTAAAGGATAAGCTCGGCAGCTATAGGCATAGATTCTACTCTAGTCTAGGCATAAATTAGCAGTCCAGTATCTAATCTTAAGTAGTTCATAATATTAGAAATTTTTTCTAAACTATTCTTTAAGCACCTAGTTAGGAGATTAGTAGCTATAGATCTTAGTAGAGCTTATTCTATGTAGGTAAGCTGCCGCATCTATAATTACTAGCTAAAGCTTAGCTAGTAGATAAGCGCTTATACGCATCTTAATAGCCTTTGTAATTAGCTCTTAACTAGCTCTCTCTACTAAGCTATTAGGCTTATAAGTATATAGCAGTAGCGTCTTAATTACAATCTCTTTCTCTATAGCCTATTCCTTATATCTTAATTATCCTCTCTAAGGCAGTGTAGCAGTATTGTTATCTTAATAGATCTCTATAATCTTCTGCTAATATTTCTTCTTAATCTTTATAGCAAAGCCTTTAATTACAGGCATAACATTATTTAGTATCTTTAACTAGATATTGTAATTATATAGCTTGCCTAAGTAGTCTTTTTTAACAATTAGTACTTATATCTTAAGTAGCTAAATAGTTAAGAAATTAAATAGATCTTATAAGATTCTATTAAAAGGTTGTAGTAATCTCTCTTTTAGTTGCTATAAGATTACTTGTAAAGTATAAGATGTTGCGTGGTATTTACATTCTAATAGCTTCTTACTAGTAATCTTAACATTCTATACTAAGTAAAATAAGGCTTTAATAGCTTGTTATTCTAGGTGTCCTAATTGTTAATGCTATAAGTCTTTATTATTAGTACGCAACTAAGTTTTCTTTAATTACGCTACAGTGTTTAAGAGTAGTAGTTAAGTAAGGTAATAAGTAAGTTACTTGTATTTAATAAACAAGAGATTCAAGTAACACTTAAAGTTAATTAAGACAATATTCTTCTTAATTATTCTAAATTGCAAGGCGTAATTATATCCTAAGTACTAAATACTAGCCTGCTTAAGCTGTGCTTCTAATGCAATATTAACATAGAAACCTAGTACAACTTTAACATTAGCAAGTAGAAGATTAGCTATCTTAGGGCTAGCCTCGCTATATAGGACATTCTTAAGCAGCCTGTTTCTTATACTAGTAACTAGTATAATTTAAGTGCCTGCCTTAATAGTCTCGTCCTTAGCGTATTTGCTAAAGATGCCTAGTACTATGTAATCTACAGTATTAACTAGGTAGACTGCTAATCTACTATCTATAATTGTGTAGAGGGACAGGGCATAAGGGGTATAGGCTATACTAAACATATTTAGTCTAATTTCTTTAATTAAGACCTTTAGGTTAATTAATACTAAAACTAATAAACTAGAGTAGGATCTACTTAACTTATTAGTAGCTAATACGCTAGTGCTAGCCTTCTAGCATTTCTTCTTAATCTAAGTACGTAAATTTGCCTATTTGTTACTATTTTATTACTTAAGGATCTTCTTTTTATTGTTGTCTAATAGCTTAATTAGTATACTACTAAGAGGGCTTAATCTAGTAACTATAGTTTAAAGTTAATAGTAGTTAAGCAGTGTCTAGAAGTACTTACTTATAGGCCCTTTACTAGCTTTGCAGGGGCTAAGGTGTAATTACTTACTACTCTTATTTAACTTATTAGCACTTGTAGATTATTAAGCTGCCCCTAATACAGATCTAGTTTAGAATACTACGTGTTCTTTTCCTTTTAAGGTAGTAATTAACTAATCCTGTAACAAAATACTAAAGATCTTTCCTAGATTATTAAGAGTTAAAGAAGCTCTACTAAGCACTATTACTTATACTAGCTTATTGCGCTTCTTACGCAACTAGTCTAGTGTAATCTTAGTGCCTAAGGTGTCTAAAAAATTAGTAACTACTAACAGCCTAATAACCTTAAGAAGTAGGTAGATTATTGCTTATTAATATAGTAGCTGCTACTTAGTAAACTATTACTTAGGCCTATTTATTTCTAGTAAGCCTTATTAAGGTGTAATCTGTACTGCGCCCTAATTAAATACTAAGTATTCTAATCTATAGGTGCAAGATCCTTTTTTAGGATCTTTACTAAAGCTTAAAGGCTAGTAAGGTTCTAAGTAATTATACTTATTAATGTGTTTAAGAGCAGGTCTAGATAGATAGTCTTACTAATCTAGTCCTTAACATTAGTAATCTTAGCAACTTCTCTTGTCTATTAAGTAGCTTATACCTTATACTTATTAACTAGCTTGTTATAATTATCCTTCTTGTACTTAGTATTAAGTAATTAAGTCTTTTATTTGTGTTAAGTAATTTTATAGTCCTCTTGTATTTGAGCACTAGCGTTAGGTGATAGAGTAACTAGCTACTTAATAACTTTAGGCTGTTCTAGATACTGTGGCTCCTAGTAATCTATTAAGGGTTCGTCTAGGAGATTAGGATTAACTTAATCCTAGATACCTTTCTCTAAGCAGTGTAGCTTTAATAGAGTAAACTAGGTTAGCTAGTCTAATTAAGCCTTAAGGATCACCCCTAAGGCGACAAGCAGTGTATTAGTAAGGTCTATCTTTAGATAAGATGCTTCGTGTAGGATTACGACGTAGGTTATTGTTAAGGTAATAATAAATTAATTAGTTATTAGTAGGTAGCTAGGTAGCTTGTATTAGAAAGAGGTTAATCGTATAATTAATAAGAGAGGTACAACAGTTGTAGTAATCTGCTAGCTATGCTGTAGGAGAATAGAAGAGAGTTAAATGCTAATTAAATAGTTAACCTTACAGCTTGCTAATTGCGTAGTGGGAATTAAAACTATAATTAAGCAGCTAGGCTCATAACTGTAGGTGCTAAAAAGGGGCAATTGCTTGATTAGGAGGAGTAGAATGAGTGTATTAATCAACTAAGGGCCACAACAAAGTGGTCAATAACTACTTAAGAGGAATAAGACGATCTAGCCCGTATATATAGGCGCTAGCGCGATCGTCACGTGTTCAGCTTACCAGGAGCACCTGCTCAACAGGGTGACCCGCATGTTGCGCATGTCATTACTCCAACATATTATAAGTAGTAATTACCTAATTAAGTGTTAGTGCTTATATGTAGTATATGTTAGAGGCTTAATAACTAACTAAACAACTAATATAGCCACGAGGATTAAGCTTAAATTCTTAATAATTACGCCTAGCTGCCTTCTCCTTGTTCAAAGGATAAGCTCGGCAGCTATAGGCATAGATTCTACTAGTCTAGGCGTAGATTAGCAGTCTAGTGTCTAATCTTAGGTAGTTAATAGTATTAGAAATATTTCCTGAACTATTCTTCGAGTACCTAGTTAGGGGATTAGTAGCTATAGATCTTAGTAGGGCTTATTCTATGTAGGTAAGCCGCCGCATTCGTAATTACTAGCTAAAGCTTAGCTAGTAGATTAGCGCTTGTGCGCATCTGAATAGCCCTTGTAATTAGCTCTTAACTAGCTCTCTCCGCCGAGCTATTAGGCTCATAAGTATATAGCAGTCGCGTTTTAATTACAATCCCTTTCTTTATAGCTTATTCCTTATTTCTTAATTGCCCTCTCTAAGGCAGTATAGCAGTATTGTTATTTTAATAACTTTCTATAATTTTCTGCTAATATTTCCTCTTAATCCTTGTAGCAAAGCCTTTAATTACAGGCATAATATTGTTTAGTGTCTTTAGCTAGATATTATAATTGTACAGCTTGCCTAAGTAATTCTCTTTAATAATTAGTGCCTATTTCTTAAGCAGCTAACTAAATAGGAAATTGAATAGATTTTATAAAATCTTTTAAAAAAGTTATAGTAATTTTTTTCTTTAGTTGCTGCAAAATTACTTGTAAAGTATAAGCTATTATGCAGTAATTACATTTTAGTAGCTTCTTGCTAGTAATCTTAACGTTTTACGCTAAGTAGACTAAGGCTTTAATAGCTTGTTGTTCTAAGTGTCCTAATTGTTAATGCTATAAGTCCCTATTACTAGTGCGTACCTAAGGTTTCCTTAATCGCGCTACGGCGTTTACAAGTAGTACTTAAGTAGTGTAACTAGAAAGTTGCTTGTATTTAATAAATAAGAAATTAAAGTAACACCTAAAGTTAATTAAAACAATATTCTTCTTAATTATTTAAATTGCAAGGTATAATTATGTCTTAAATACTAAATGCTAGCCTGCTTAAACCGTGCTTCTAATACAATATTAACATAGAAACCTAGTACAACCTTAACGTTAATAAG
Organism: Alternaria sp. 'sect. Undifilum'; assembly: GCA_024321975.1. Taxonomy (NCBI): domain Eukaryota; kingdom Fungi; phylum Ascomycota; class Dothideomycetes; order Pleosporales; family Pleosporaceae; genus Alternaria; species Alternaria sp. 'sect. Undifilum'. The sequence goes on from JAJJZI010000001.1 coordinate 13,159,972, forward strand.
CAGAAAATTAGCTATCCTAGAGCTAGCCTTACTATGCAAGACGTTCTTAAGCAGCCTTTTTCCTATTCTAGCAACTAGTATAAATTAAGTGCCTGCCTTAATAGTCTTATCCTTAGCGTATTTGCTAAAGATGCCTAGTATTATATAATCTATAGTATTAACTAAGTAGACTGCTGCTCTACTATCTATAATTGTGCAAAAAGACAAAGTATAAGAGGTAAAAGCTGCACTAAACATGTTTAGTCTAATTTTCTTAATAAGGTCTTTTAGGTTAATTAATGCTAAAACTAATAGGCTAAGGTAGGATCTACTTAACTTATTAGTAGCTAATCTGCTAGTGCTAGCCTTCTAGCCTTCCTTCTTAATCTAGGTGCGTAAGGTTGCCTATTTATTGCTGTTCTGTCGCTTAAGAATCTTCTTTTTGTTGTTATTTAACAGCTTAATTAGTATACTGCTAGGAGGACTTGATTTAGTAACTGCAGATAAAAGTTAATAGCAGTTACGTAGTGTCTAGAAGTGCTTGCTTACAGGCCCTTTACTAGCCTTACAGAGGCAAGAGTGCAATTACTTACTACTTTTATTTAATACAAAGTTTTTAGCCCTTGTAAATTGTTAAGCTGCCTTTAATTTAAATCTAGTTTAGAACACTGCGTGTCCTTTTCTTTTTAAGCAAGTAATCAACTAATCCTGTAACAAAACACTAAAGATCTTTTATAAATTATTAACAGTAAAATAAGCTTTACTAAGCGCTATTACTTATGCTAGCTTAATGCGCTTCTTGCGCGAATAGTCTAGTGCAATCTTAGTGCCTAAGGCGTCTAAAAATTTAGTAACTACTAAAAGCCTAATAACTTTAAAAAGCAAGTAAATTGTCGCTCGTTAATACAGGAGCTGCTACTTAGTAAACTATTGCTTAGGGCTTATTTATCTTTAGCAAGCCTTATTAAGGTGTAATCTGTATTGCGCTCTAATTAAATACTAAGTATTCTAATCTATAGGTGCAAGATCCTTTTTTAGGATCTTTACTAAAGCTTAAAGGCTAGTAAGGTATCACTTAGTAGATTATGTAATATACCTTATATAGAACAATAGTAAATCTACAGCTCTTAAGGTAAGTAGTAAAGTCTTGTTACTAGAGTAGAGGTAATATCTAGAGGCTGTAAAGAGCTTTATTAAGCTTAAGGATTGTCTCCTTTTTTACGTATCTACGCGGCATTCTTATGTATATAACTTAATTAATTAGTGCGTGTATAAAGGCGTTAGTGACGTTGTACTGCTTAAGCTTAAGGTTAAATTAGGTAGTAATTACAAAAGCTATTTAAAAAGATTGACCTACTAATTTAGCGGCGTGGGTTTCTTAAGTAGTAACATTACGCTATTAATTACCCTGTACGACTAAGCGCGCTTTACACTTAATAAACTAAGAATCCTTATTAATCTTGTAGGTATATACTTATATAGACTCTAGTATATAGGTGTCTGTTAGTTGTGCTTCTTGCGTTAGGACTTCTAACTATAAGTTTAATTACTTATAGCTTATAAGGTAATCCTTTTTAGCCTTTTTAAACATCTAGTAAAATAAGTAAAACTCCTTTAGTTAATTCAGACTTAGCGCTAGTAAGAGCTTACTTAAGAAAGGTATCTAGTTATAACTTTAACTCTTAAGCAATTAATTAACTGCTATGCTATTAAGTTTCTTATTGTTTAACTATTAAACTTCTCCTGCTCTCGCACCTGCTATAAACACTAAAGCCTATAGGTCTGTCTAGTTTTTCTAGAAGGTTTTACTAATAGAACTTAATCCTATATTAGCACTGCGTAGATTAGGACACTTGCTGCAGCTAGTATTTAAAGGGTAATTAGGCCTAGGGTTTAATAGCTGCGCAAGGGCGACATTTTCACTCTTAATATTAAGAGGATTATCTACACGCCTGATGCTCTCTGCTGTTATAAGATTAGTTAAGAGGGCTACTAGTAGAGGCGTTAGCGGGGGTAAGGGATAATCTACTCGAACCTTTCTTTTACGCTCATTATTTTAATTTAGTGTTTCTTTATATATAGGTCTTTTATTAAAAGACTCGTCCTTAAGAAAAGATTGTATCTCTTCTTAGTTATTTGTAATGCCTAGAGGAAGTTCTAGAGTCCTAATCTATGCCTTAATCTCTTTAAGAGTGCTATGCATTAGGTTATCTATTTATTTTTTAAGGTATCAAAGGTGGTGGTTGTTGTTGTAGTCAAAATAGGTTTTCTAAAAAAGTAAAAAGCAGCTGCCCTCCACTAATTAGTCGCAAAAGTCAAAAAAAAAGATTATGTGTAGTTAACGAAATTTAAACAGTAAGTAGATAAGGTCTACGCGCTAAGCGCTTAGAGCAGAAAAGCTTAGACTACTAAGCAAAATTAGGGTTAAAAAAATTGCTAAAGGTACTAAAAAACGACACTAATTAAAACGTGTTTAACAGCAATTGCTAGCCTATAGCTAGCAACAAGATTGCGATGGAGGTAGAGGAGGTAGAGGTAGAGGAGGGTAAGGACACGTACGTTACCACAGCAGGAACCTACAATACTTTATAAAAGCTCCCTACCTACTACTTCTTACCTTTAGGATTTCCTACACTACATAGTACTGCATACAACTAATACATTGCTTAGACTATTCTTCTCCCTGTTTAATACAAAGACTAATAGCTTATATTAAGTAAAGTTAGACCTTACTAAGTTACTATACAAGAAGCTATAGTAGTAGATTACAAAGCCCGCGTTTACTTTTGTTAAGTAGCCTCCCTAGTTAGTTAAAGAGGAGCTGTTAGCAGTAGCTCCTATAGTAATTAGGTAGACGCAGAGGTTAAATTCTATTATTTATTAACACCTTATTAATACGTCTAGTATTATAGATATTAAGGTTACAATAGAGGTTGTAAAAGGCTTGTTTAGTAGCAAGTCTATTAAATACGTTGCGCATATTTATAGTCTAGGTGTAGTAACAGTGTGTTATCTTACTAATCTCCTTCTACGCAAATACAACCTTAGTAGAGAGACCTTGCAGTAGCTCTACAAGGAGCAAGAGCGTGTTAAAACAGCTATTAAGCAGCTAGGACAAACTAATAAGCAGGAGGATTTTATAAGTTACTTCTAGGGATAGGAGAGCCGTGCTTAGATAGTGACGCTGTTGTTGTATGTTTATATCTAAGTATAGGCGCAAGTTGCGGTCAGCGGTAAATAGTTATTAGTAAATAGTTATTAGTTAAGAGGGTTAGTTAGAGGGATATTGCGTATCTTCGTTTCCGTCTAAACATGCGACACACCAATTGCGTGCCGGCAATACTAAACAAGGGGGCATAAGCCCCAATACCTGTTGTTAGCAATAAATCTTTTTTTTTACCAAAAAGGTGTCTACAAAATGTGTGGTCACATCAAAAGGTTGTCTCAAAAGGCCGAAGCCATCAGGTTACTTATAACATCTTTCTTATCTCTAGTAAAGATTAATTCTTCGTCAAATACTACATCGCGTGTAGTAATTACCTTAGCTATTATTAGCACCTATACACGGTAAATGTTCGTAGATTAATATCTAACTAAGTATTTAATCTATACCTTAGGATTAAGCTACTGTAGTTTACGCTTGCTGCGCTTCGTATTATCTGTTATTGCAAACGCCTTGCCCCTATATACTTATAGGTAGTCTTAGTGTAGCTTACGCAGTAAGGTAATAATTCTATTAATATATACATTATGCGTAAAGAACTCTTAATATAGAATTTCTATTAATTTGCGTATTAACGTGGTTCACAAGCGAACTGCTCACCTAAGCGAACAGCTTACGCCCTACTAGCGCGCCGACGTTGACACTATAACGCGTAATGTCTTAACAACGCAACAATCTATTAACTTATTTTAAATTAGATCTTTAGCTTGCTCTTTTTAATGTCTAATTGCAACGTGTTTAAAGTTAAAGACGTGCTACCTCTATCTATAACGTGTTTATAGAACTTTGTCTTTCTAACGCGCTAGAAAACGCTTCTAACACGACTGCAAAGCGAATTTAAAGCGTCTAAACAAGCTAGAAGAGAAGGCCATAGTTGAGCGTATTCTTAAGGAGTCTACGCAAGGATTTACGCCTATAAAAGCTAATATTTATGTAATAGCTAATAAACTATTATATAAGTAGGAAAGTAACTTTACTAGTAAGAACTAGGGTAATAACTTTGTTAAGCAAACTCTCAAGCTCTATACACGCTAAAGCTATCTCTATAATTAGCAGCAAGCTGCCTGCGAGGACCTAGTAGCTATCTAGCGCTAGTTTAACTTAGTCCAGCCGACAAAGCAGAAGTAGAGTATTATAGATAATAATATTTATAACTTTAATAAGACTAGCTTTATAATAAGTAAGATCTTATTATAGTTAGTTATTATAGGCTTAGAGAGATATAGCAAAAAAAAGTAAGTACAGCTAGGTAACTATAAGTAGGTTACTATAATCTAAGGTATAAGCGCGATAAGTTACTATTTACTACTTTTTATTATCTTTATAGGCAAGGTACTTATTAACATTTAGTTTAAAAATCTACTTGTTAACCAAGTTCTTAAAGTTAGTCTTAATAGCTAAATTCATAATTAGCTTACTCTTGTGTAGTTAGAGCACTTTAATACTTATACAAAGAGGCATACTGTAGGTAGGTATTAACTACTTATTATTAATAGCTACAAGAGCTACTACTTTATTAAATTTTAAGATCTTTGTAAGAAGAAGAATATTATTCTTTTTTATAAACTTATACACTTATCTTACCTATTACAGCCTCTTAACATTTCCTGCTTCTTGCTATTAAAGCGCAAGTATAGTAATGCTATTTTAGGCTTAGCACGCAACTACACTAACTATATTAGTATAGAGACCTTTCTGCTAGCCTTTAAGGCTGCTTTTAAGCAGTCTATTATAAAAGAGAATATCTAAGCTAGCTTTAAAGGCGCTAGTCTAGTCCTATATAATCTATAGGCTGTGCTATTAAAGCCTAATCTAGTAGTATAAACACTATAATAATTACTACAATAGGTAGCTACCTAAGAAGCGTAGATACTACGCAACGCGCGCAAAGTTAAGGCTTAAATTAGTTTTATTTAATAGAGCGTAAAAAAGCGCTGTAGGTCTTCTACTAATTCTCTTACTAAGCAGATTACGTAGCTAAGTAAGAGGGCTTAGCAGATAATATATAAGATAGTGCTTTTAATAGAGAAAATAACTACTCTTTAAGAGGCTCTAGATAAATTAAATAAGCGTAAAAGCTGTAAGCGGCGATATATATAGACAGAAAAGACTCTTACTATAGGCAAGGTACAAGAAGTATTAGCTAAATAGGCAGGTAGTAGTTGTAGCGATAGTAAGAGTGCGTCAAAGAGAGTGTAAGGAGAGAAGCAGTGCAGGCGTTGTAAGCAGACTAGACATAACGCTCGTACCTGCGCAGTTAAGATAGATAGTGCAAGTAATAGCAGCGATTCTAATTATTAATTTAGTATATTGGAATAGTCTATTAACTGTGATAAAAGACTATAATAACGTGTTGACGTCGGCGCGCTAGTGGGGCGTAAGCTGTTCGCTTAGGTGAGCCGTTCGCTTGTGAACCACGTTAAGGCGTTTAATTATAGAGATATACTACTAATTAAGTGATCTTAAGCTACAATAGCTACAGTAAGTTCGCGTTAAGTTATATTACTTATGCTTTATTCTTAATTACACCCTCTAAGCGTTCTACTCTACTGTTCTGTGCTTAGGTATTAGGAGCAGAAGGCTTAAACTGCATGCCTTAGGACCTTGCCTACTAACCTACTTCTGGTTTAACTAAAACAATCTTATTACTAGTCTTAATAAACTTTACTGTTATATTAAATTAGGTCTTTATAAAGATTACAAAGGACTCTAGTAACTTAATAATTATCTAAGCTATTTAGTTGTCCTTAAAGTAGTAGTCCTACATAAATCTAGTAACTTAATCTATAATTAGCATTTAGCTTCTTTCTTTAGTTAAGCTGTTAACTTTTTTATTATAAAAGTTAAGTAAGATACGTTCTCCTAGAGACTTATTAGTCTTACGCAGTGTGCGGCAGATTAGCCTTTTAGCTTTTACTTTTCTACATACGTTGCATTCTACTGTAAGCACTCTAGTAATCCTTACCCCCTTAGATTGTTGTACAAGGTGCTTAAGCGCCCTTAGTCCTAAATAACCTATCCTCTTGTGCTATATAAGCGCTCGTGCGCGTTATCGTTAATTATATTATAGCGTAACTGCCCTAGAAGCTATCGTTGTGTAATTAGTGATTAAGTTTGCTTTAAGCACCTACTGTTTATGTAACTTAGTAAAGTTAGTAATTAGATTGTTAGTAAGCAATTGTTAAAGGACTATTAGATTATATTTAGTATCCTACTATAAGCCTTGTAAGCAAAGTATCCTGAATAAGACAAGATTGCATAGCAAATTAGAACAGTATACTACGTCTTTTAGGTGTAGTTAGCTTTAAGTCTTGCTACTAGCTACTGATAAAGTAACTAATCTATATGCCTTAATGTGGGAGCTGAAAAGGAGCAATTGCTTGATTAGGAGGAGTGGAATTAGTGTATTGAACAACTAAGTGCCACAACAAAGTGGTCAATAACTACTTAAGAGGAATAAGACGATCTAGCCCGTATATATAGGCGCTAGCGCGATCGTCACGTGTTCAGCTTACTAGGATCACCTGCTTAATAGGGTGACCCGCATGTTGCGCATGTTAATACTCCAACACACCCCCTAGGTTAGTGAGATACTATTAATCTAAGCTGTAAGCAACTAGGCAATTGTAATAAAATTAAGGTTGTTAACTAAGAGCTCCCTCTGTAATTATAGCTTTTCCTGCCTAATCCTCTGTTGTTGTAGTGATGCTGCTTGTTAATGTTTTAATTAATCTTAGCAGTCCTAATATTAAAACATTAGATAGACCCTAAATATCGCGTAATTAGTTAGTGCGCAGCCTCTACAACAATATTAATTGAGTCTACTACCCCTCTAAAACTTTTGTCCTTAACCTCACTATATATTAATTACTAAGCTTTTTAGGACTGTCTTAACTACTATTACTAACATAGTAAGCAGCGTTACTCTATTATTCTCTTACTAATTAGCTGCTAATCTTGTGTAGTCTGCCTCCAGTAACAATAAGCGTAGCTTAGAGAGCTGTTGTTAACGTGATTAACGCTTAGAAAGCCGCCGCCAGCAATGTAATAATAGTGCTAAGCATAAGCGTCGCGCGCGCTAAAGCCTGTTCAACAATAAGATTTAGCAAGCAGCTAATCTCTAAGATAATAAGAGTTAGTTGCCTCTGCCTGTTAATCTTTTCGCTTACTACAAGACATCTAGTAGCTCAGCTTAGAAGCTAATTACCTTACCTACTAAATTAAGCCTACTGTTAAGTTCTTATTTAAATTTTAATCTATATAAGAGCTTAACTAAGCAGTTAAGCTAGCGTGAGGGTAAGGCTCCTTAAGAGCTAAAGTAAAAGTTACAGTAGCTTACTATTTAAGCAGCGTCCTACAATTAGCAATAAGACAACAACGTTAGCCTATAAACGCCTATTAAGCCGTCTACTAGGCGCAAAACGCCCCCCTTACCTAGAAAAAGGCGCCTAATAGCTCTTTAAAGATTGCTACTAATCTGTTACGCCTTTATGTTCTGCCTTATAAGCACTATATAAAAAAGATACTAGATAGTTTATACGCTATATACTACTTTAATTGCGTTTAGACTAGTAGTTAGAGCAGCTTACGCTGTAGCAGCTGCTTATCTTACACCTACTACACAGTTGATATTAATCTCGCTAATTAATTTATAGCTATATATAAAGATAAAGAGCTAAGTCTTTAACCTATTAACCTTCTTGCTTAGCTTACTAACTAGTTTTTAGAGATAGAACAATAATAAGATGTACTAAGCTTTAAAAGCTTAACTGCTTAAGGACATTATTACTTGCTACAAAGAGATTAAGAGTAGTGTTACAACTACTAGCAAGCTTTCTGCAAAGAAGCGTCCTGCTAATAATTGTTGTGCTTAAGAAATGTTGTATTGCAGTTTTGCCGCTTAACCTCCTGCTCCTACTCTTACTCCCGCGTTTGCTCCTGCTCCCGCGTTCGCTTAATAGTCGCAACAGTCAGCTTATTATCCTTAGCAGTAACAGCGGTAATAACAACATTAACAATAATATAAGCAGCCTTAACAGTAACCTGCTTAAAGGCTACTACTTTAAGAGTAGGCTGCCTGTAGAATGTTGCCCTCTGCTGCTCTATATAATTGTCTTTCTATTTGTTGTCCTAATCGCTATACAACTTATTTATATAAGCGCAATTATTATGCTAGGGTAAGAAAGTAATTATCTAACAACTCTATGTATAAAAGTAATAGGTTAGAAGTGCGCTGCAATACTGCTTACTTCTAGACTCTTGCTATTTAGGCTTAGATAGCTTAAATTGCTCTTAAGCTAGCTAAAGCTAAGTAGGCTAAGCGTAATATAATAATAAAATCTAGCAAGTATAATAAGTCTAATGCTTATTAGTAATAAGGTTCCTAGTTTTAGTTTAAAAGTCTAGCTTACGTTCTCCTGCTTAATAAAATAAGCTATTAAGAGGAGACTTAGCCTAGTATATAGATGTTGCTATTTAATACAAATCCTTTACTTGTTAATTATTATTTTCTTTAATTAAATGCTTAACTTACTAAAAGTTAAGCAATTGCTTAAACTTTTTAAACTGTTATTAGGCAAGCAACTTAGTTAGTCTCTTGGCTAGCATATTTACTGTTTTTAGGTATCTAACCTAAAATAATCCTTTAGTAAATTCCTGCTGTAGCTACATGTTTCGTATATCTACATATCTTAATTAAGTGCTAATCTACTTTTTCTTTCTAACTATAAGCCTAATTGTTTGTTAATTGTTATACTAGACTATCTAGACGTCTCTTAGATTAAGAGACAGCTCGCAAAAGAAGTACTTAAGGGCTATAGCCTCCTTAGTTGTGTACTTAAGAGAGAGTAGCTTAGCCTTAGTAGTTAACGTAGTTACTGTAGTCTGCTAAGCTGCCTTCTAAAATATAAGACTACTATATAGGATAGCTATATACCTATAAGGTAATTAACAAGTTTCCTAATTATCTACAAAGGAAGCATCGTCTGTAATTATTAAGTCTAGGCTATTATAGTTTCTATATTAGATCGCATCCTATCTTGTTTAATAGAGGTACATAATTACCCGTTTAACAGCTTTTATATGCTAATTACAAGAGTTTGTAAGGAAGTGTAAGAGCTTTAAGGTTAAGTAGGTAACATCTAGTTGTAGTATAATAGCTATATACAGCACTAATCTAACTCTTTTTTAGTAGGCCTTAATCTCTTGCTTAGTTGCTTTGCTAGTGTTCTTAATTAGCTCTTCTAACAGCAATAGAGTCTTTAAAAAGCTACTATTTTTTAGCTTAAACTTCTTTGCAATTTTATTAATATACGTATTATGTATAAGCGTGATTGTTTACTTCTTACAATCTCTTATTATCTAGATACTAAAGAACTATTTAACTAATCCGTGTTTCTTTATCTTGTACTTATCTATAATTTTTAACTAAGGATCTATTGCCCTCTGCTTATAATCTTTTACAAAGAGCAGTAGGATATTATCAATATAAAATAATACTAGGATCCTCCTTTCTTAATTAAAGAATAGGTAGGGTTCCTCTAGTAAGACAATTAGTCTAATCTCTTTTAGTCATCCTAAGAACTCTTTATACTATAATAGTAGTAAATTTTATAATCTATATAGTGCGCAGTTAAGCTGTACACATTTCCTTAGCTTCTTAAAGCTATCTAGTATCTTATATATTACTAGGTTGTCTACTGTAATTAATATATTAAGAAATGCTCTTACAATATTATATTGCTTGATCATTAGATTATTCTTAGTAGTAATAGCTATTGCTACTTAGAAGGACTTAGCTACTAATATAGCAGCGTATGTTAAGTTAATTAGGTCCTTCTTTTAGAAATTACTTTTTACAACAATCTACGACTTGTATTTAAGAAAGAAGCTATTTTAATTAAACTTTTATGTCTAAACTTACTTTATAAGTATTAGGCAATTATTTGCTTCTTTTCTTAATATCTTAGTCTAAGTTCTATTCTTACTTAACTAATTAATCTCCTTTCTACAGGCATCTTTAAACAAGGCCCTTATAAGATGCTAAAGTAACTACTTTTATAATCTTAGTTGTTTAGGTAGATTATTGCAATACTATTAAGCATTTCTAATTAGCTTATGCTTAGCAAGTAAAGCTATTATAACTACATAATTAAGAGTCTTGTAGCTTACTTAGTCTTTCTAAGTTACTTGTAAACCTAGCAGGTAGGTATAACAAAAATTATTCTATAATAAATTCTTATAGTCTATAATTAATGCATTAACACTACTTATGTTTCTACTTTATAGTTAATTATTAAGATCTTAAGTTACGTCCTTACATTTACGCCCGCTACCTAGCTTACATAGTAGAAGATAACAATTTATAAGCTAATTTAGACCCTAACTTATAATCTTAGCACTACGTCTTATAAGTAAAGGTTAAGCTTATAATTACTTACTTTGTTTACTATTTAAGGCCTAAGATCTTAAATCTTAAGATAATCTACGCCCTACTATTCTCTTTACCTAAGTAGGTGTTCTATCACAACAAGCTAGCGCGTTAGAGTCTTTAAGCATAGACTATTAAACTAGTAATAAGTTATTAGGCTTATTTAAAAGAGGCTCCCTACCTCTAAGTATTAATAGATTAGCTCCTTTTAGTATGTATACTGCTGTTTAACTATTAATAACCTTATAATTAATTGCGTTGTCGCTCCCTAGGGTCTCTAGTTTAGGAGTTAGTTCTAGAGTAGTAAGACTAGTATTTTGCTGCTAATCTAAGTAAGTTCTTAATAGTGCACTAGCCTTATACTCTATTTACTTAGCGTCTTCTAATTTACTCTTGTCTTTAGTAGGTAGGCCTTCCTTACTACTTAAGATAGTAGATAGATTACTTCTAAAGTCTTTAGTAGTTAGCTATATATCTTAATCGACCCTTTTTTAAATAGGTAAGAGGTCCAAATTCTCTCTTGAATTAACTAGCTCGCTATTATAAAGAATCTCTATAATCTCAATTATTTAATCCCTTAGTAGCTCTTCCTTGCAATCTCTTTTATAGAATTAATGTTTATTAAAAGTTATATTACGGGTAGTAATTACTTAAATAAGTATTAGTACCTATATATAGTATATGTTAGAGACTTAATAACTAACTAAATAACTAATATAGCTGCGAGTATTAACCTTAAATCCTTAATAATTACGCCTAGCTGCCTTCTCCTTGTTTAAAGGATAAGCTTAGCAGCTATAGGCGTAGATTCTACTCTAGTCTTAGCATAGATTAGCAGTCTAGTGTCTAATCTTAAGTAGTTAATAATATTAGAAATATTTCCTAAACTATTCTTTAAGCCCCTAGTTAGGGGATTAGTAGCTATAGATCTTTATTTTTTAAGGTGTCAAAGGTGGTGGTTGTTGTTGTAGTCAAAATGGGGTTCTAAAAATGTGAAAAGCAGCTACCCTCTACTAATCAATCGCAAAAGTCAAAAAAAAAGATTGTGTGTAGTCAACGAGATTCGAACAGTAGGTAGATAAGTTCTAGGAGGAAAGCTGAGACCACTAAGCAATAATTAGGGTCGAAAAACTTGCTAATGTACTAAAAAACGACACTAGTTAAAACGTGTCTAACGGCGATTGCCAGCCTATAGCTAATAACAAGATTACAGTAAGATTGCAATAGGATTACAACATATTGCGATAGAGGAGGGAAAGGACACGTACGTACCGCAGTAGAAGCCTGTAATACTTTATAAAGCTAAAGCTGCTACTTCTCACCTACTGCTTCTTACCTTTTAAACAGCACTGTATACGAACAATTCGCATATAATACACTGCAATAGCGTACAACCTCTGCAGCGAGTATCTCCTTATTCTAGGCTCTCTTCTAAAAAAAGTATCTTTTGCTACTATCTACCTAGCACCTAATTTAGTCTAACTTGAACTGCTCATACAGACACCTAAATTTATTAAGTATCTTAAAACTTAACTACCTAGCTAGACTTCTAAGTTTATAAAAATCTTAAACAAGTCTTTTATCCGTGATATCTTAATATATAAAAAGATTGTTAAGCCCTAATTTAGCTAATTGTACAAGGAATACACGATCTCTAGAGTATTTGCTAATACTAGCGCGGTACTTAAGATCTATTACTTTGGCATCCCCCTCTTCCTGTTCGTCGTGCAAGGGCTAAGTACAGAGACTAGAACTTAGCTTAAACGCAACTTGCTGTTATAGTAAGTAGCTTATTAAGCTATACTATGCCTGTGCACAGGATAAGCTACGTTGCAGGTTAAGCTACCTAACTATAAAAATTAAGATTATGAAGATAAGGCTGTACGCCTACAGCTAAAAGCTACTATTACGAGATTACTTAGCGTATTACTATATAGAGCCTTACGCGTCTTTTGTAATATTTAAATTTTGCAAGGATCTTAATTTAGAGTCTACGCGCGCTAATTTTAGGTGGGGGGGATACTGCTAGAGGACTAGCGTTAAATTAACCTACTATACCTACAACATAACAACGCCTTGCTATATTATTATTAGCTATATATAAAGCTTTTTGCTTAGCTGTATTACTTATATTATAAGATTTTTGTGCAGTTGTAGCGTTGCGTTACTGCTTTTTAAGCGCTTAAGCTGCAGCTAGTTCCTATTTTTTTTAAAGTTTAACGTCTTTTCTTAGCCTAAAGAGCTATATAAGACGTGCAGGCTAAGGCCTGCAGGTATCTATATAGTTTTTCTATTTACTAAGTAGTTTACAAGGAGTAGTTTATCTAAATAAAGGTAAGGCTCTTAGCCTATTGTGTAAGGTTAAGGGAGGGGGAGGAGGAGGGAGGGGTGCTTAGAGCTTAGTCGCCTAGCTAGGCGATTGTATTTAGTAATTAGAGTTTCCTTTGTAATAGGCCTGTGTACTAACCCTAGTTTCTTAAATAAAGGCTAAAGTAGCCTTAATGCCTGCTTCTGTTAAAAAAAGATATTATAGAAAGATTAGCTCTATATATAAGTTCTAAAGTATATTTCTACTATCTTTGTATAAATAGCACTTAAGGATTATATACGCTATGTCTTGTGTAGCTTTAAAATTGCATAGGCAAGTTTTAGATTCTACTTTTTCTCTCTTAAATAGGTAGCTCTTTAAGTAGCTATACCCTAGTTTTAATTAAAAGAAAAGGCTAGATATATCTCTCCTAGTAGAGGGGATAAGTATCTGTTTCTTTATTTTCTATTTAAAGGTTGCTAAGTAGGTGCTAGGGTTCTTAGTAGTAGCTTTTTTCCTGTAATTCTCTAGAAGGCTTAACCACTTAACATTTACCTATTATTTGATTTAAGAACTAATAACTACTAAGCTTGTCTTGTTTGTTAAGGGGTTTATTTTTGTAGCCTCTTTTGCTAGAGAGTCTGCTTAATTATTTTTTAGTATATCCTAGTGTCCTAGGACCTAATATAGCGTAGGAGTAATGCTTTCTCTTTCTAGCTAAGTTGCTGCCCTAATACACCTAATTTGCTAATCTTAGCTAGGGTTGTTTAAGGTGTTTTTTAATCAAAATAGAGTAGCTTAATTATTTATATAAATAATACTGTTTTGGCAGTTATTTAATAGGCTAACTGCTTTCTCTAGACCTAAGATAATACCCTCTAGTTTACTATTATAAACTAGCTAGTTATTTCCTATATTTGCTTGTAGTTCTTTAATAGGAGTAGCTTCTTTATAGAAGGCAACGCCTATGCTAATTCTTTTACCGTCCTTTATAGCTAAGGCATCTCAGTATATTAATAGAATATTGTTGTCTACTAGTAGTTTTTTATAGCTTTTAGCTTCTATATCTTTTAGTATATTGAAAATATAGACCTTGTAGGGAGTTCTAGCATTCTATAGTATAAAGGCGTAGTATTGTATTTCTTCTATATTGTCTAAGAGGGCTAAGGTAATAGATTCTTAAATTTAATTAAGTTATTCTCCTCTATTGCTGTTAATAGTAGCTTTTAGAGGGTAATTTAGATCTAGTAAAGTAGATCTAAAGGCGTATCTTCTTATAGTGTTGTCTAGCCTAACTCTAGGTAGAAATAGAGCGGCTTCTACCTTACTAGGCATTGCAGGAGAAGATCTAAAAGTTCCTAAGATCTTTCTATAGGCCTAGTTTTGTAGTTTTTGCCTACTATTAAGAACGTGTTGTTAGCCTTTCTAGAATAGCTAACATCTATAGTCAGCTATACTAGTAATACAAGCTAAGTATAATTGTCTTATTACTATTAGTAAAAGGCCTTTATTAATATTAGCTAGCCTACTTAGGTAGAAAAAAGCTTAGTTTGCTTATTGTATTTTTATGTAGCAGTGTTCTCTAAATTTAACAGTGTTATTAAAGAAGATGCCTAGCTATCTAACTAGTTCTTTTAGCTAAAAGGTCTTTTAAGTAGGTAGCGTAAGGAATCAATTTATATCTTTCTTAGATCTTGTCTAATTTGCTAATTCTGTTTTTAAACTATTAAACTTAATAGCTAACTCTTTTACTTATATAAAGAGGTTTGCTAACTCCTTTTTAAGTAGTTTAATGTTTTTTTAATAGATGTTGTTAATATTAAGATCTAAAGGTCGTCTATGTAAGATAAGAAATATATGTTACTATCAAGTATAATTAACTAGAATAGCGGTTTTATGTAAATTAGAAATAAGATAAACAAGGCTAGGCTTCCTTAAGGTGTACTAGTATTAACTTTCTATATTTCTTTTATTTGCCTATCAAAAGATAGCTCTAAGAGCCTCTTAGTAAGGAAGGAGATTGTCTATAATAAGAGGTAGGTAGGTAGCTTTTAGTTGCTTATGTTTTCTAGAAGCTTGTTCTTAGATAAATAGTTAAAAGCGCCTCTAATATCTAAAAAAGCTGTTAAGGTAACTCTATTCTTCTTTCTCTATTATTAAATACTGTTGTAAAAGAGGAGTGTAGCGTTAATAGCTAATTTCTTAAGCCTGCCTCCTATTAATATAGAGTGTAACAGGCTAGTTGTTTCTGCTAAGATACTGCATTTTTTTGAGTAAAGCCTTTCTAGTGTATTCCTTAGGTAGTATAAGAGGGAGATAACTCTATATACTTTTAGGATTAAGTAGTCTAGTTTATTTAGTTTTCTAAAGATAACTCCTTTTGCTTTTCGCTAGCACCTTAGTTAGTATTCTAAGTTAAACAGGGCTAAGTAAACCTTAAAGAAGATACCTAGTTAGTATTTGTATACCTTTAAGATAACTTCTTAGCTAATTCTATCTAGGCCTAGTAAGGTAGCTTTAATTTTCTAATAGGCAGTGTAGAGCTCCTCTTTAGATAGAATTAGCTACTCCCATTTGTAGTTTCCTTAGTAGTTATTAAGTAAAGGGGATAGTGTAGAAGGAGGTAGTAGAAATAGCTCCACTTTAAAGGTTTAGCACTTCTCTCTAAAAGACTCTTTGCCTTTAATAGTAGAGATTCTTGTTAAAAGGTTGTTTTTTGTATAAGCTATTGCTTTAAATATCTCTTTAGGCGATTTGTTTTAGAGGAACTATTCTTGAAAGTTAATTTTAGCTTTCTTAATAGCTCTAAGATACTTATTTTTAGCTAGCAGGTAATCTCTTTTCTATAAGTATAGAGTTTTGTCTCCTCTTCTTGCTGCTTGCTTATAATCTTAAAAGGTCCTGTTTAAGATAGCCTTAATAAGATCTAAATCGCTAGTTTACTTAAGCTTTAGCTTTTATTTTTAGTTTATAAGAGGAGTAGATCTCTTAAGCGCTTATTAAATTAATGTTGTAAAGTCCTCTACTATTTTATCTAGTTTCTCCTCTATGGGTTTAAGGCCTAAAAGGGGTTGTCTTAAGAGGTAGTTCAAGGCGAGTAGTAGAGCTAGTAATTAGTCCTCTAGCTTTACTTAAGATATCTCCTCCTGTAAGGTAGTGTTAAAAAGGTGCTAATTTGCTTTTTTTGTGTTGTATTTTCTTAGCTAGCTAGGTAGCTGCCGTTAGTTAACAATACTAAACAGGATAGCGTAGTAGTTTAATCTAACTTTAGGGATAGCTTGCTAGTTTAGAATACTAGAAGCAATATTATTTATTAAAAAAGTAAGGTTAAGTACGCTCTCTTTTTGCATGTAAGCTCTAAAGAAAGTACTAACTTATATAGTATTTAATAAAAATAAGTTTTAGTTATTAACCTACTCTACTAGATCTTCTACTGGTTTTTTGGGTTGCAGTCCTGTAGGCTCTATCTAGGGTAGTAGCAATTAAAATCCCTTAGAATAATTAAACATAATTCTATTTATTTTTTAAGGTGTTAATAGTAGTAGTTACTGTTATAGTTAAAATAGGGTTCTAAAGAAGTAAAAAGCAGCTACCCTCTACTAATTACTTGTAAAAGTCAAAAAAAAAAGATTGTGTGTAGTTAACAAGATTTAAATAGTGAGTAGATAAGTTCTAAGAGGAAAGCTTAGACTACTAAGCGATAATAAGGATTAAAAAAAATTGCTAAGGTACTAAAAGACGACACTAGTTGAAACGTGTCTAGCAGCGATTGCCAGCCTATAGCTAACAACAGGATTACAGTAGGATTGCAATAGGATTGTAACATAATGTAATAAAGGAGGGAAAGGACATGTACGTACTGTAGCGGGAGCATGCAATACTTTATAAAGCCGCTACTACTTACTTACTACTTCTTACCTTTTGAACAGCACTGTATACAAATAATTTACATATAATATACTATACTGCAATATAGCGTGCAACCTTTGCAGTAAGCATCTCCTTATTCTAGGCTCTCTTCTAAAAAAAGTATTCTTTGCTACTATCTACTTAGCACCTAATTTAGTCTAACTTAAACTACTTATATAGACACCTAAATTTATTAAGTATCTTAAAACTTAACTACCTAGCTAGACTTCTAAGTTTATAAAAATCTTAAACGAGTCTCTTATCTATAATATCCCTATATATAAAAAGATTATTAAGCCCTAATTTAGCTAGTCGTGCAAGGAATACACGATCTCTAGAGTATTTACTAATACTAGCGCAGTACTTAAGATCTATTGCTTTAGTATCCCCCTCTTCCTATTTATTGTGTAAGGGCTAAGTACAGAGACTAGAACTTAGCTTAAATAGCTATTGCAAGACGTTAAATTAGTAATAAAGAAGAAAGAGGCGAGAAAGGAGAAGTAGGCTTTCTATTATCGCGTCTATAGGTTAGTAAGCAAGGTAATAATAGTGTTACTGCTTTACTTTATCTAGAAGCGCCTAGTAGTAAAGTAACAAGAATATGCAGAATAAGGCGCATTAAGTTAGAAGGCAATTTGCATCTTTGTCTTGCTTTTCTTTGTTTCTGTCTAAACATGCGATACACTAATTACGTGCTAGCAGTGCTCAATAAGGGGGCATGACCCCTAATACCTGTTGTTAGTAATAAATCTTTTTTTTTACTAAAAAGATGTCTATAAAATGTGTGGTCATATCAAAAGGTTGTCTCAAAAGGCCGAAGCCAAAACATAATTCTATAGACTCTCCTAGAAGGCGTCTTTAGATTGTTGTTGTATTTAGCTCTTATCTTAGGCTTTTTTTGCTGTAAATATTATAGACGTAGATCTTCCTTGTGTTAAGTTGTATTAAAATTGCTAGAAAGTTGTTGTTGTTACTAATATAAGGATTAACTTCTACTTCTAAATCCTTTCAAATATAAAATAGAGCTCTAGGTCGTAGGCCTTAATAAGTTAGTAGTATTTACGTAAAGTCTAGATTGGCGACTAACCTAGTGTCCTTGTATAGACCTCTTACTAACTAAGGCTCTTGTATTGCAATAATCTTAGCGTTTGCTATAATAGCTAAGTTAATTGCGCTTTCTATAGCAGGGCTACTCCTATTAACATTTATTTGTAAGACATTAATTATACTAATTAGTTTAATTAGTGCTAGCTGTCCTAGCTTGTAGGATTTCGCATTCTTAGCTGTTTACTGTATAAGGTTTATTGCAGTTAATACACTTAAATATAGTGTAAATGTAGGGTTTCTCTTTACTAGCATAAGACTTGCACTTGTATTAGCTAGTATAGTGTGTTTTGCTGCAAATTTAGCAGGCTACTTTTAAGCACCTAACCTCTAAGTAGCTAAATCCCTAGCATTTAGTGCATTGTTTTAAGGTAATAATAACTTATAGTTTCTCTGCTCTAAGGCTTTGCCCTAGATATAGAGCTTCCTTCTAATAGCCTTTTAGGCTTCTTCCTCTATTGCAAATGCTATGCATGCTGAACTAAAGTTTTAGTTTTCTCTTTTATTCTCAGGCCTTAGCTAAAAGAGAATGCTAATAACCTTTAAGCCTTTGTTAAAGGTTTTAATTTCTTCTTTTACTACCTCTAGGCTGTAGTTTGTAAGAAGCTTGTATATAACAACCTTAAACTAAGGCGTGATTAGTTAGGCAGCCTTAAAGGTTGTAATATCTTGCTATATAGCCTAGTTCTCTAAGAGGTATTTTGCTTTAAAAGCTAGTGTAGTTGTGACTATTTTGTTTTCCTTAGAGGATGTTGTAATTAAGGCAACTATAAGTAATTATACACCTCCTTTTGTTTTAAAGGCGTTGTTGAAGGCATTTCTAAGTTTAAAGGCATTAAATGCAGCTAAGGTCTTGCTAACTAGTGTAAGAGTGCTGGAGAGTAAGAAGACATACTACTACGAGGGCATGAGATCACTAGTGGTCAGGTCATGCGAGAACGAGGGTGGTAAGATAAAGATCTCATTATAGGTTGTATCTAGAAGAGAAGTACAAGAGTTGAGTTGTGAGGTAGAGGATTAATAATCTCCCTTATTTCGATCCCTGAAACGAGCTATATACCTTTAGATCAGGTGGTTGAGCACTAACCTAGTGAGCAGCAGCGTATCACCTTGTGTACCGGCACATACCTCTCCTTCCTGCGAGCTTAGCCCTATCAAGCGACCTACTTAGTAGAAAGAAAAACAGCAAAACAAAGGAGATAAAACAAAAGAAATAAAGTAGAAGAAATATAAGTTAATTACCTTATATCTATCTTAAACACCTTCTCTTACTTCTTTAAACGTTTACTTTAGCGAGGTTCTTAAGTAGTAGTTGCAGCACGTGGTCTAGGCGCAGGTGCAGTAGTAGGAGCAGGGATAGGAGTAGCAGGCGCTTAAGATTCTAATATTAATTAAAAACGACTAGAACAAGGCTGCCTAGTTAGAGTTGTTAGCACTAAGATGTTATCTAAGATAACAGTACCTAATTAAGAATAAACACTAGAAAGGCGTTGCGTAGAGGAGAGTATTACAAAATCTTTGTTCTTCTAAAAAACTTAGCGCTTATTAGTCTCTAAGCTAAGTTCCTCTTAAAGGTATTGTAGAGAATTAGCTTAAGAGAAATTAATATCTTACCTATCCTAGTCCTTTGTTATATAAGGAGGGTTCTGTCTAAAGTTAGTAAAGTACAAACAGTCTAGGAATCCTTAAATTAAATTAGTATAAAAAGCGTTTTTCTCTAACTTTTATACTATAAGCTATAAGTTAATAATTTGTTGTAGTATATAGTTGCAGTGTTCTTTAATATAGTTATTAATTTACTCCTTGTTAGTGTTCTATAGCATGTCGTTTAGCTCCTTGTAGACAAGAGGATTATCCTACTTAGCCTATCTAATAATGGCCTTCTAGATCTAAGACTTATACTTAATATAAACATTAGTAGAGAATAGCTAATTAATTCCTTTAAACTTATTAGAATAGCCTAAAAAAGTATAAAAAGTAGTAGTAAGGTTGTAATTAGCCTTGCAAATTTCCTTATAGGTTCCTATAGCAGGCACCTCTATCACTCTATTACAGACTATAACAAACTAGAAAAGGATAATATAGTAGTTATAAGTATTAGGCTAGTAGATCTATAAGGTAGAAAAGGTAACAAAATTTAAACTTGCCCTTCTTTATAGATTTACCTCGCCTAGTAAGTATTAGGAGCTAGTTTCTATGTATTCTCTAGCTAGTCTATCTTATCTTCCTATCTTTTAATAAGACTATTTAATAATTTAACGCCTACGTCTTTACGCTACCTTAAGTACTCTAGCACATAGTCATAAAAGCCTAAGAGTATCTCTATACAGTTGTTCTTATTCTTATTATTTAATAATACGCTACTTTAAATTATATCTACTCTAAGACCTTTAGTCATTGCTTATTTAAGGTTAAAGTTAATATACTTAAAGTAAGTATAATTGCCTTTCTTAGCGTATTTAGCGTAGTAGGAGTAGGAAATTAAAGTATATTCCTTACAGAGCATAGTATATTATAACTAGTATCCTAGATTAGTGTATACAGCTTATTAGATAAGTAAGTAGTACATGTTACGCAGCTATCTAAGGTTTAGCTTCCTATCTATACGTTGCAGATAGAAGCAGTACAGCTTAAAGGTTTTGATAATAATATCTTTAACCTTACTATTCTTAAATAGCTAGGTGTAGGCGTTAGTAATAATACTTTCTATACATTAGAGTTTCTTAGCTTATATTAAAACTCTATAGTATTAATAACCTCGTCCTAAGTAAGAAGTAGGTAGAGATTAAGCCTAGAAGGTTAATATTAGTAGCTTAGTAAGTCCTTATTCTACTTTACTAGGCAATACTTGCTTGTAAAAAGCTTTAAAATAACTAAATTAGATTAGAATTCTTGCTAGCGGCTCTATTCTATATATAGTAAGAGCAGACACTTGTTAAGTATATTAGATAGTATAGCCCTCTTAAATAAACTTATAACACTCGCAGCAGTATACTTATAAATAAAGTATACTTACTTGTATAATAAGTTATTAGAGCTAAGCTGTTAACTAATGTTAACCTTACAGAACTACTCCTTAATAACTTTAATATAGTCTAGATCTATAATTAGCTTCTTTACGTAGGCTCACTTAAGTAGCTTAAGAAAAGCTAATATAGAATTCTTGTAATAATACCCTACCTAAAGAATCTCTTATTTCTAATTAAGAGTATCTAGCTCCTTATCTACATAGAAAGCGTTGTTAAGGTTAATATCTAATTAGGTAGCTGCCTATTAGTAGGCTAGTATCGCTTTTAGAGCATAAGAGCTTAGTAAAGGCAGTAGTACAAGGACTTGTTAGCTACTAGTGTGCCGGTGCACGGGGTGATACCCTGCTGCTTACTAGGTCAGTGCTCAACCACCTAATCTGAGGGTATATAGCTCGTTTCGGGGATTGAAACGAGCGGGATTTATCTATCAATCCTCCACCTTACAACTCAACTCCTGTACTTCTCTTCTAAATACAACCTATAATAAGATCTTTATCTTACTACCCTTGTTCTTGCATAACCTAACTACTAGTGATTTTATGCCCTCGTAGTAGTATGTCTTTATACACTCTAACACCCGTACAAATAGCTAAGCCTATAAGGACATACTCTACTACTTAGTGCACAAAGGAACTAGTGCACAATTATTGTAAGAATAATATAATAATCTTACGTAAGCACAAAATCCTTAGGATTATTACTAGACTTACTTTTAGGGAGTTAGCACTATCCCCTATTATAGACTACGTTAAGGACGAAGTTACCTAAGTTAGTACTAATAGCAATAATAAGGGAGAACAAAACCTACTAATAAAAACAGAATGCGTTATTAAATGCTAATTTAAAGTCCGTCTAGCGAAATAAAGGCAGCAAACTATTTAGCAAAATAGAGGCAGTTTTACATGTGTTCTAAATGCTAATTTAAAGTCTACCTAGCAAAATAGAGGTAACAACCTGTCTAGCAAAATAGAGACAGTTATACATGCATAAAGAAATGCTAAGCTAAGTACTATTTAGCAAAATAGAGATAGCACTAAAAGCTTACACATAAGTACTAGCTTTAAGTATAAATCTAAGCCTACCTAGCAAAATAAGGGGTACCTAAGAGGCAAGGATTAATACACCTACACTTAAGAAAACATACACTACAAAGACTTAAAGAGAGATATTCTTTCTCCTAAAGAATATACCTTGTCTATTTCTTTATTAACACTTGTTATCTATTTATATAAAGAATTTATATAAGTTACACTGTACCCTGGATGTTAAAAAGAGATTAGAAGACAGGTTAAGGGCAGGAAGGCGCAACGCTTCCTCTCTCTAGACCTATTACTACTAGCCCTAATCTACTATTAACCCTATTAAGCTCTATTATTAACACTATAGCTACACCTACGCACAGCTTAGTGTTAACTATAATTTAACTAAGACACAGTATATTAGTTTTTACTAGAAAGGATGTTACAGAATTCCTAAAAGACTTTAACTAATAAGCTAATAATAGAAGCATCTGTAATGCTATAAGGGTCTCTATTCTACTAGACTACTTTTCTAACAAGAGTTAATCTCTCTCTTATATTTTAAAGCGCTTACTTAGATATGCTAAGAAGGATTAGTTTAAGTAACAGACACACATAAAGAAATAGTAGAAAGATAAGAATATAGCTATTAAAATAGGTAAGCGCTTATACTTTTAAACTTACATTTATAAATACATACAAAACTAGCCTAGTCTAGTAAAGTACTATACGCACTTTACTTCTGTTACTAATACATGTATTAAGAATAGGCAAATCCCTTAAGAAGAGAAAAGTACTCTTTTCTTCTAAGGCCTACTACAAACTAATAAAGAGGCAGTTATATACTATATACCTTCTACCCTAAATAGAGATAATTAGGATACGTATAAACTAGAAGGGATCTATTCTTTTCTAAAATCCTACTATAAGAAGATAACTAGCCTAGATAAGATTTATTAGCTAGAGCGAGAAGGCGCTAATGCTAAAATGCGCTAGATTATGTTGTCTAAATAGCAAGTAACCTTTACCCTAGAAGAAGTAAGGGAAGCAGGGATTAAGATTAGCAAAGCACATAAAAAGACAAGCACGCTAGTAGATATTAACCTAGAGGTTAAGGACCTTATTAAGTCTTTAGGCAACCTAAAGCTTAGACTATTAACTATTAATATGCTTATAGCTTATCTTACAACTAAGAGACTCCTAGAGAAACTCTCTAACTATATATACTTTATTACATAAGCAATAAATGCAGAATTCTTGAGTAAAAAGAATAATAGTTTCTTTATTGCTAAGGTCTTAAAGAAGGTATCTAACAAGACAAGTACAGTATATGTAAGTAATATAGAGATATATCCTCTCTACTGTATGTGTAATATAGTAGGATATATACTTAAGGAGTACAAATAATACTACGCCCTAAAGTAGATAGAATAAGTTAGTTTTAACTAAGATATTTCTAGCAAGAAGAGAACTTATTACTTTAGTCTACTATATAAGCGTTTAGGGGAAATCTTAAAGTAACTATTATTAAACTAAGTCTTGCTATAGTTAAAGGCAAATATCTAAGAGTTCTATAACATTACAAATAACGTGCTTAATTAGCTAGCCTCTAGTATGCTACTAGAGAAGTTTACTAGAGAAGACTCTTAACTAGGTTTAAGGTATAAAGGAAAAAACTCTAATTCTACAAATATAACGACTAGTTTAACGAGCTAAGGCTACTATAATAACATCCTTTAGCAGTTCTAGTAATTCTAAGAATAGCTATATACTCCTTCTGCTAAGGAATACATTAAGAAGCTTAATAATATAGATACGGCTAATATTATACTAGGAGGCGCAGAAAATGCTTTACATAGTATCTCTAAGTTAAATACTGCTACGCGCTTAAAAGGCAAAAGCCTAGCCCTCTACTAGGATATTAATTGTGTCTAAGAGGGAAGAGTAAAGAAGCAAAGAAGGCTAAGCAAGGATTTAAATACATAAGAAAGCAATTAAATAATATAAAGTAACTCTCCTATTCCTAACTTGCAGCCTAAAGATATACAGTATCTATAGAAAGAAACATAGAGCAAAATACCTTTTGTAAGCTAGCCTTATAATACGCTATTTTTAATTATTAAACTACCTTAATTAGCTTATTAAGACGACAATATGTTAGCAGATCTAAAGCACTTATAGTAAGGAAGGAAGAAGAAGGCTGTAAAGTTTATTAACGCTCTTCCTAATCTAGAACTTAAAGAGATAGTATAAGGATAGCTAAACTGTATTATAACTGCCCTACTTAGATAGGAAGTACAAGGAGTTATAGTATTAGACCTTATAGAGTAAGCTAGTATTTAAAAACAGCTGCGTAATTTTCTTAATAATAGTGTTAATATTGCAGATAGTTTAAGTACGCTTAATGTTATAACGTGTGTAAAAAACGCTAAGCTAACAGATACTAAGTGCGCTAAATTACACCTAAGATCTGTTCTTGCCTCTAATTAGCTAAACAGGCGCACAGGCCCTACCTATAAAATTCTACTAAACACACTACCTGCTAAGAGCGCGCATTATAATATAATAAATTTGTATTAATCTAATACATAAACTCGCTATAATGTAAGCAGAAGGAGAGATTCCTAGATAGATAAATTAGACAATATACCTACAAAAGATGTTTAAGGAGTTTAGTAAAGGAATAAGTAGGCTTTTACTTAAACTAACTTACTAGAATACTAGGTTACTGCAAGCAGCAGCTTTCTAAAGTGCTTAATTAACACTAGGGCATGAATAAATATCTTAAGACTAAGTGCTACGTAAGCATTAAAGATACTATATAAAATAATAGAGTACTAACTAGGGCAGCCTCCTCCTAGTGTTACTTTAGCTTATAGCACATATAACCTGTTTGTTAGAACTGCATTTAATATACTTATACAAATAGGGACAGTTACTATTAGAACTACGTTTAGGATTGTTGCTAATATTACTAAATCTACAAATCTAGGAGGACCTTAATATACAAGCGCTAGAATATTAATTTAGTATAATCCGTTCAGGCAAATTACGTGCTAAGTCCTATTTAAAGATAGTATAAGAAATGTAGTCTTTATTACGTCTAACCTATCTCTAAATTACTCTATGCAGACAATTAGAAATAAAGCCTCTAATAATAACTTAGACAGAGAAATAGCAGGTAATATATAGTTATATGTAATTACTAATAGATTAGGCAATAAACTATAAGCAGCAGCAGTAAAATACATATAGAAAGCTACATAGTCTAATCTAGCAGCTAGATTTAGCAACTTTAACATGCTGTATATAGAAAGTAGCAGGAAGGATTAAATAGTCTAGATAAACTAAGTATTTACGCACGTGGTTAGATAGTTTAAGGACCTTATAAGAAACTGCAAACTTAGTAAATTTTTAATTATATATAAGCTTAATTATTAGCAGATGTAAGAAAGGCTACTTAAATATGCCTAATAACACAATAATCTTTACACACTATACAAGACAGTAGACAAGAAGGTTTAACCTATTAATATCTTGTAGTAAGAGATGCCTATAGAGTTTAGATAAGAAGACTAGAAGGAAAGAGCAAAAGAATAGTAACGCCTTAGAATAAGCATTTGCGATTCTAATAAGGGGCTGTATAACTATTTATTTAAACTAAGATATGCTGCTTTCCTGTAAGAGATAAGGCTTACTAAAAAATAACTTAACAAGCTATATATTAGAGACTACCTATATCTATTAGAAAAGGAGATATTTATATATATGCTTCTTAACAGAGAAGGAGCGCTCTTCTAGCAATTTAAGGAATTAGGAAGGATTTACCCTAATATATGTCTGCTATATAAGATACAAACAATACTATATAAAGCTTAGCAAGTATAAGGTTTTGCTGTTCTAAAAGCTTTAGAGCCGCAAGTAGTAGATATAGTTAACGTCTACCTAAATTAAGAAACATAAGAAAGGTGTAATAGTTAATATTACAACCTATAGCACCTAGTACCTAAGAAGAACAAAGGCGTTTAATAGATTAGTAATACGCAGTAAATAAATGCAGTTACTATATAAGATGTAAACTTACTACTAATAGTAAATAAGTTTTCTAAGAGGTTTGCAGGATGCAAGATTATCTTACTTATAAACTTATTCTTAGGATATAACTAAATTACACTATATCTAGAAAGCAGAGACATAATAGCGTTTTAAACGCTAGTTAGGCTTATATAATTATATATAATAGTTATAGGTGCTACTAACTTTGTAGCAGCACTTTAACGTGTAATAATAAAGATTCTAAGAGACTACTGGCCTAATACTATACCCTTTATTAACAACATTACATGTAGAGGGCTAAAAACTAATTATAGTAGAGAAGAATTAATACTAAGAGTTTAATATTATATTCTTAAGCATATCTTGCAACTCGATAGGGTGCTAGCTAATATTAAATAAGCTAAAGGCACTATATTAGGAAAGAAGTATTATTTTCTTATAGAAAGGCTTAAGGTTATAGGCTATAAGGTTAGCCTGTAAGGACGTTATCTTAACTAGAAGAAAGTTAAGAATATTATAAACTAGCTACTATATAAGAATAAAAGGGAGGTATAATCCTTTATAGATATATGCGTCTACTACTATATATAGGTAAAGGACTTTACTAAGATTACTAAACCTCTGTTTACACTCTTACGAGACGATGTCCCTTTTAAATAAGGAGATGTATAAGAAGCAGCAATATACAAGCTAAAATAGGCTCAATATAACGTACCTGTATTTATAAACCTTAACTACACTAATACTAAGGATTATAAGATAATTCTTATAACTAATGCAAGTTAAGACGGGGCAGGAGTATAAATTAAATAACTTAAAGAGAACAATAAGCAACACCTAGTGCAGTTTAAAAGCACGCTATAGTTAGCGTAAGAGAGGCAATAGTACTCTACTAAGTTAGAATACAAGGCTGTGCTGTAGGCTCTTAAGAAGTTTTATACCTACCTCTATAGTATTTACTTTACTATAGAAACTAACGCGGCAACCCTTATTGCTTAACTAAATTGCTTATCTAATAACAATCTAGGATCTGTTATAAATAGGTAGATATTAACAATTCTTTTATAAGACTTTAACATTAAGTATATACTAGGACAGAAGAATGTAGTTGCGGATGCACTATTAAGGTATCTAAAACCTAATAATTAGGGACTACCTCTAGAACCTAAGGAGGATTTTAAGGAGTTTATTAATTATATAATTAAAAATGTAAATACACTAATACTAGTAGGATAGGTAAGGATACTCTGTTAGGAATTCTTGCTAGAGTTAGAATAATACGCTTAATTTTTAGTTAACTTTAAGACTCTTAGAGATATAGAACTACAAGAACTATAAGTATAAAAGAAGTAAGCTCTAAACTTCTTTGTACAAGACAGGATACTCTTTAGAAAAACATCTAGGAATATTATAATCTAGAGAGTTGTAGATAATACTAACCTAAGAACAGCTGTAGTATAGAACGTACACACTTAGATTAGACATAGAGGAGTTAACGTAGTATACTTTATACTTACTTAGCAATACTAGTAGAAAGGAATGTATAAGCACATGCAGCAAAAGCTAGTAACCTATCTAGACTATTAACTACAATTCTCTAAGAGGAAAGTTAATATGCTTACTAACACCTATAGTTTCGCTATTTAGGAGACTGTTGCGATTAATGTAGTATACATACCTTAGTGCTTTAGGAAGAAGTTTTTAGTTATTGTAAGAGACTACCTTAGTAGCTAGCCTAAAGTAAAAGCCCTGTTAAACAACTAGTTAAAGACAATTGCGGAGTTCATATATAAGGACATTATATATTAATAGAGCACAGCGCGCAAACTTATAGTTAATAGAAAGTCTAATTTTGCTAAGGTGGTATTACATCTATTAAATATGTATAGAATTAACTAAGTCTAGTCTTTAGGACACAACCCTTAAGCTTTAAAAAAATTAAAGAAGAGTATAAGCCTATTGTAAACGCCCTTACAAAGCTACTAGGACCTTAGGTTAAGAACTTACTAATAGTTCTCCTTACAGACAGGATCTTAATATAGGAACAGACAGGTTACTTACTATACTAGTTAGTTATAGGGCAGAATCTAGTGCTTCCTATTAAACTCGCGCTGCCTACATAGCAAACGCTTTTATTTAGAGAAGTAAAGAACTGTATACAGCTGCTTACAATGTAAGCAATGTAGCTAGATCTTAGAAATTAGTTTATAAAAGATGCTATTGCCTGTACTAACTAGATAAGAGCTGCTAAAAAGAAATACTAGGATAACACTAAGGAAATACGACATAAGAATATATAGCTAGAAGACTTAGTTCTTCTCTAGAACTCTGTTTAAGAAATTAATATATTGCGAGACTGCAAGCTAGATACAAGATAGTTAGGCCTATACTATATTTATAAAGCTAGACCTAATCGTGAAACCTATTATCTTAAAGACCTTAATAGTACACGCTTCCCTTACACGACACCTAGATAGTAATTAAAGCTGTTTAGACAAAGACTTGTACAGGATATTATTAAAGAAGATTAAGAAAATATAAAGTTATAGGATCTTAATTATTAGGAACGAACTAGCCTTATTGTAGACATTCCTATCTTGCTAGACTCGCCTAAGCCACGTAAGGAACTACAACTACCTTTACCTCCTGTAATAGGTAATAAGCTTTATCCTTAAGTCGTTATTACTAAACGTCTTATAAAAGAAGAGCGTTAAGTATACAGACAAGACTTTAAAAGCTTAGACTTTAACTTAGATACTTCTATATTAGATAACTAATAGGCTATAGGATAGCCTATAGTTTTAGGAAGAGGAGGGGATAATATGCTAGTAGTACCTGCTTTTACCTTTAGCTACTTATTTACTAATTTTCTATGTAAAATTTAGGTACAAGCTACCTATCCTACTAATTCTAGGTGCTTACTGCTACACTAATACTATACTTAATTTCACGCACTCTTAAGGTAACAGCTAATTATAATAACTATTTAAATTGCAAAACCTGCTTATTTTAGCGCGATTTAGACCCTATTTACCTCTACCTGCTAGCCGGTAGGATACCGCCACTACATATAAACTAGAACTATAACCCTGCTAACTGTCTAACTCTCTTATTACACAAACTTTACTACCTTTTATTAAGGTAGTTACCTTCTAAGATAATAATAACAATAATACTCTCTCTTACAAACTAGCAGTAGCTAAAGACAATATTTAACTTATATTAGCTAACTTGCTTAAATAATGCTTCTAGTGCTGTTAGACAAGGCCTAGGGCAAGCAGCTACAGCTACAACTACTATAAACACTAGAACTATTAAGGGTTTTTAATAACCTTAAAGTTATTGCAAAGAAAGAAGACTACGTTGCGGACTAAATCCCTAAAGTTGTACAGCATTAAGACAGGGTACTAGAGCTTATAAAGCTTAGCAACAACATTAGGGTTATTAATATCTAGACTCTAGTAAATAAGATCCTTTTAAACGCTCTAAGATAACAACGTATTATTGTAGATTATTAGTTTAATAACGCCTCTTACTAATTTAACTTAATCCTTAAGGTTGTCTTAGGAGTAGGTAACCTTTGTGCTTAGCTCCCTAGACTTATAGACAAATATAGTAGTGTTAAAGGTTTCTAGGAACACTATCCTATTATTAGTACAGCATCCTTAACACGAGATAAAAAGGCTAAAGAACTAAGTAGAGCTATTACAACTATAAAGAAGCTAGCTCTAGGATTTATCTAAAAATGTGTTAGCGTCTACATGCCTTGTACGTTACTTAGTTACTAAGGATTAACTAATATAGCCTTTGTGTTAAGGTGTATAGATCTTAAAGATACTGCTTAGTTCCTTAATGCTACAGTAGCGCACTGCATTAACTCTAAAAACTAAAGTAAAGAACAATATGTGTTAATAGCTAACTAGGCAACAGTAAAACTGCTATGTAAGGACATCTATGCTTTTATTAATTAGAATAACCCTTACAACTAAGCACCTTACCTAGACATTAATAAGTAAGAGGCAAAAGAGCTTTATAATATCTGCGCTAAGCCGCAAGTCTAGAAAGAAGATATTAAGTTTAACCTACAGAAGCTACAGCCTAATGCTAGAGCAAAGGATAAGCAAGGCAAGCCTAATCCTCTCTATATATTCTAGTAAAAGGTTTTTTAACTTATAGCTAAAGCTAAGGACTCTAAAACTAGCCTAGTCTACTCCGCACAAAACGTTTTAAATAATAAGTATATGTGTAAAGGGCTAAAGCCTTGATGTTCTCTAGTACTCGGCCTGTGGCCTTCGTTGGCTTTTCCTACCTCAGCATTAGCACCTCAGCACTAGCTGCTGACTATCGGCCGCACTAGTTACGCTAACTGTCAGCTAACCCGGCGACCTCCAATAACCTTAGTTAGTCCTAACCTTGATTAGTCCTAACTATCTAGATTAGATATAAAAACCTACGTAGTCTCTCTATAGTTCTGTATCTAATTTATTTACTTTCTACTATTACCTTGCATCTTTGGTCAAACTAACGCACCCCTATAATTAAATTAGATCCTTCTTTAGCTACTTGCGTAGCTACGTCGTACTTAGGAGCCCTCTAGAGCTATATCTAGACGAGAAGCTAGCTAGAGCTATATCTACGCGCGAGAATCTAATTAATTAGAGCGCTAGTTAATTAGTTAACTGTTTAAATCTACTAAAGGATTAACAGAAGAAGCACTAGATTAAAAGTGCTAAGAGATACTTAGTTATATAAGTCCCTTAGGCGTTTAGATTTGTTAGATAAGCCCACTAAGCGTAGTAGCCCTAGAAAATAGACGAAGGATAAGTCTACTAAGCGTAGTAGTCCCTACATAAAAGGATAAGCCTACTAAGCGTAGTAGCCCCTACACGAAGGATAAGCCTACTAAGCGTAGTAGCACTTATAACAATTTCTGTCAACAATATAGAGTACTAGCGAGTACCTACAAATACAATGGCAGAACTCTTAGCAGCTCTCTTAGCTGTAAGGATAGTAGAACTACGCTAAGATAGTGTTAGCAGACCTAAAGTAGAAACTACTTTAGAAGGCTTTTGTAGAGCGGGTGGCCTAGATAAGATAGCTGCTTCTACAAGGATACAGGAGGTCTTCCAAGCTTAGGAGGCTATAGGCACGCTACAACAAAGGGAACCTAAGGTAGAACAACCTCTACCTTAGTTACCTACCTTATTAGCTGCCCTAGGAAATTAACAAACGCCTAGGCGTTTTAAACAACTAGATCCTAATACCTTTAATAGAAACAGAAAGATGTACTAAATCTTTGAACAACAGCTTACTGCTAAGGTAGAGAACAATAAGGAAGATTTTAACACAGATAAAAGGACTTGTGACTACGCCTTTAGTTAATTAAAAGGCTTAGTTGAAACCCTTACCCTGCCTTTTTTTAACTAAATAGGGATTTCTAATTTATAGAACTTTAATAAGCTATTAAACTTCTTTAATTAAATGTTTGGAGATCCCTATAGTGCAGAAAGAGCTAAGAACAAGCTCTAGTCTATAAGCTAAGGC
Organism: Alternaria sp. 'sect. Undifilum'; assembly: GCA_024321975.1. Classification (NCBI taxonomy): domain Eukaryota; kingdom Fungi; phylum Ascomycota; class Dothideomycetes; order Pleosporales; family Pleosporaceae; genus Alternaria; species Alternaria sp. 'sect. Undifilum'. The sequence continues at coordinate 13,191,572 of JAJJZI010000001.1, forward strand.
AAGAAAAGCATACGCAAATACATTATAGAATTCTGGGAACAACTACTATTATCTAATAGTAGTTTAGATAAGGATACAAGGATAATGCTTTTCTAAAAAAGTCTTATTTAGAAACTTTAAGACAAACTTGTAGGTATTACCTATAAGGATTTAGATAGCCTGCAAAATAAAGCAATAGAGATTGCTAATTACTTCTTTAGAATAGAGGAGTACTCTAAAGGCAGAGACAACAAGCCTAAGGAGTATAAATCTAGGAGAACTTCTCCTCCTCCTTCTCCTTCAAAAGGAGACTAGATAGAAAGAATAGAATACACAGGAAGAACTGCTAAACATTAATAGTTTAGTAACTAGAAGTTAGAACAGTTGTATAGAGAAAGACGATGTTTTAACTGCAAACAGAAGGGCTATCTATCTACATATTGTACTAAGAATAAGAGATCCTCTAAAAAGGAGAAAAGGACTTTAGTTAAGTCCTCTAACTCTAAGAAAAAAGATAATAAGCTTAGCAAGGGAAGCTTAAATAAGAACTTAGATTTAGAAAAAGAACAGCTCCTGTTCAAAGTCACTAACAGGAGCCTTTAAGTTAGGATAACTTAGTTAAGGAGTAGGCAAACTTTAAAGAGAATATAAGCAGCAATAGAATTACTTTAGAGGCGCTAGTAAATTGTTACACTTTCGCCTCTACTTTAATTAATACAGGAAACCTTGCATACTCGCTTATTGGCCCTTAACTTATTAAGAACGCCAACTTACAGTGCATTTCTATTTCTCTTAGGAGATTAGAAGGAGTTAAAGATAAACCTAGAACTATTAACAAAGTTGCTAGGTTAGACCTTAATATTAAAGGCTATAAGGATACTATTTAGGGTTATACGGCCCCTACACACCCTAGTTACAATTTAATACTTAGACAGCCCTAGATAAATAGAAGAGAGGTTACTATTGCTCCTTCTAGAAAAACAATTTACATTTATTCTTCTAGCTAAAAGATTAAGTTACTTAGTACTAAGGATTGCGTTATTAAAGGAGACTAGAGATTAAAACAAATAAGCGCAATAGCTTATTACTCCTATATTAGGCGGGCAAAAAAGGATAAGTCTAATTAGACTTTTCCTGCTTCTTTTAAGGATATTAAAAAAGCCCTAGCTCCTAAGAACAAAGTGGAGGTCCTACCTTTACTCCCTCAGGCTTATTAACACCTAGCTTGGATTTTTAATCTAATTTACTTTTAATTTAGGAAACTCTTAATAATATTGCAAAAGCTAAATAGTTTACAAAAATTAATGTTTTTGCAGCTTTCTATAAGATTAGGATGTATGCAGGAGATAGGTAGAAAACAGCTTTTTGTACTAGATTTAGGTTATATAAGTAGCTAGTTACTTTATTTAGTATAGCAAACGCTCTTAGTACCTTTTAACGCTATATTAATTGGACCCTCCGCGAGTATATTACCAATTTTTGCTTAGCCTACCTAGACGACGTATTAATATACACTAATAGCACGCTTAAAGAACACTAACACAATACAAATAAGGTTTTAGAAGCTATAAGCAAGGCTAGATTACTTTTAGACATCTAGAAATGCGAATTTAACGTATAGAGTACAAAATACCTTAGATTTATTATTAAGGCTAGAAAAGGACTTTAAATAGACTCTAAGAAAGTAAAAGTAATTAGAGATTAGCAGGCGCCTACAAACGTTAAAAGAGTACGCAGTTTTCTTAGTTTTGCAAACTTCTATTAATACTTTATTAAGAACTACTTAGAGATAGTAGCTCCTCTTTCAAGGCTTACTAGTAACATCTCCTTTTAATAGGGAAAAACTAAGCAAAAGGCCTTTAATAAGCTTAAGGAGTTATTTATTACTGAGCTAGTACTAGCTTAATAGGATCCTGACAGAGAAACAATCCTAGAAACAGACTATTTAGGATATATAGTAGCAGGAGTCCTCTCACAATACGACAATAATGGAAGCTTACGCCTAGTAGCTTATTATTTAAAAAAGATAACTAGCACGCAAATTAATTATAAGATACATAATAAAGAATTACTAGCAGTTATCTCTTACTTATTTAAGTAAGATACTATGCTACAATCTTTAAAGAAGTTTATAGTTATTATAGACTATAAAAACCTTAAATATTTTAGCAGGCCTAGACAGCTTAGCAAGAGACAAATAAGATAGGCTCAATTTCTAGGAAAGTTTCCTAACATAGAAATATCCTACAGGCCTAGAGTTAATAACTCTAGGGCTGATGCCTTATCTAGGAGACAACAAGATATGCTAGCAAATAACTAGAATACTAGAATTTCTAGGAGGTTTTTACAAGTATTTAAACCTACAACTGCAGCTACTAACAAAAAACTAGAAGAAGAAGAGGTACCTAGAACCTTTAGCTGCAACAGCTATCTAGCAGCAGTGCTAGAATTACTCTAGGAGCAATTAGATCTAGAAGATTTATAGGATAAAGCTAAAAAAGAGGACAAAACCTACTCAATAGCCTAGAAAGCTGTAAGGGATAGTGAACAACAATTTTCTACAGCTTTAGATCTTAAACTTTCTATTTCTAAATGCTGACTAGACAATTCTAGAAACCTCCTATACCGAGATTTAAAATGGGTACTTAATAATAGACCTCTAAGAACTAGAATTATCTACGAAATCTACAGTTCTAGAGCTTTAGGCCATCTAGAAAGGAATATTACCTATTAAGCTATTGCAAAAGAATACTTTTAGCCCTCTATTAGCAAAAGTATTAGAAAGTACATAAGGAACTGCTTAGTGTGTAGAAGAATAAAACCTTAGAGAGACAGCCTATAAGGCTTACTAAAACTCTTGCCTATACTAGAGCAAATATAGAAAGAAATTTCTATAGATTTTATTACAGGGTTACTAGAAAGCGAAGGCTGTACAAACTTTATAGTAGTTACAGATAGGCTTAGCTTTAAGGACGTTGTCCTAATAGGCTTTAAGGTTACTACAGAAAGTGTTGATAAAACTTTTATTAACTCTGTTGTAGCTTACTATTAGTTACCAAACTATATTACTTTAGACAGAGGTATACAGTTTGTTAACTATGTTTAGATTAAGCTTTGCAAGATATTAGAAATTAAGTAACGCTTATCTTCTAGATACTATTCTAAAACTGACAGTTCTACAGAGAGAATAAACTCTACAGTACAGGCTTATTTACAAGCCTTCTGTAATTAGGATTAAACAAATTAGAAAAGCAACCTAGAGATAGCTAAGATTGCAGTTATAGCAAGGTAAGCTTAGTCTACTAAAATGTCTCCTTTCTTCCTATAACACGGCTATGAGGTAGATCCCCTACAAATTGCACCTAAGCACGGTCCTTAATAACAACCTCTAAGGAGAATACAGGAGGATTATTAAAAGGCAGAAAATATTATTAATAAGCTACAACAAAGTATTGAGCTTGCACAAGCTACAATAAGAGAAAGCTAACAAGAATAAGAAAGGCAGGCAAATAAGAGAAGGCACTAATTACCTTAGCTTAAAATAGGTGATAAGGTATAGTTAAAACTAGGCGACTACTACAAAACAAAAAGGCCTAGCAGAAAACTTAACTAGAAGAATCTTAAGTACACAGTACTTGAGGTTATTAGACTAAACGCAGTTAAATTAAATACCCCTAGCTAGATTTACCTAGTATTTAATGTTAATAACCTTAGACTAGTGTCCTTAGACCCTCTACTAAGCCAGCTAATAGACGACAATAAACCTCTACCAATTAAGACAGAGGATAGAGAAGAATACCTAGTAGAGACCCTATTAGAGGAAAGAGGAAAAGGAAGAAAAAAGCAGTACTTGGTTAAATAGTTAGGATATCTAGATCTAACCTAGGAACCAGCTGTTAATCTGAAAGACACAGAAGCCCTAGAAGAGTGGAACTCTAGGTAACAAGATTACTACCCCTACTATTTTTAGGAGGGGGGTATTGTAAAGGGCTGAAGCCTTGATGTTCTCTAGTACTCGGCCTGTAGCCTTCGTTGGCTTTTCTTACCTCAGCATTAGCACCTCAGCACTAGCTGCTGACTATCGGCCGCACTAGTTACGCTAACTGTCAGCTGACCCGGCGACCTCCGATAACCTTAGTTAGTCCTAACCTTAGTTAGTCCTAACTATCTAGATTGGATATAAAAACCCACGTAGTCTCTCTATAGTTCTGTATCTAATTCATTCACCTTCTACTGTTACCTTGCATCTTTGGTCAAACCAACGCACCCCTACAATAGGCTACTTAGTGTAAAGACACATCTAACATATAGTATAGTTATCTCTATAACTATAGAGCTAAGAAGGACCCTAAATAAGGCTTAAGCTATTAATTGCTATAGAGATCTTATAACATCTAAGACCCGCTCTCTAGGGACTTATAGTCTGTTAGTTATAACTAAGAATCTAAGGCAATCTATAGGAATAACAGCTAGTTAAGGACCTAACTAATACTTAGCAATTAAGTTGTATAAGTTTTAGAATAGAATAACTGTAGTATAATAAAGGCGTAACGCTGCTAATATATAAGCAGGACAAGTTAGGACTAATGCTAGTAGCTAATAAGTTCTTATACTACTACCTCTACTAAGCTCTTGTGCTCTAAAAGCAACACTAGCCTACTAATAGGCAGCTACCTAATTAGATACTAACCTTAACAACGCTTTCTATGTGGACGAGGAGCTAGATACCCTTAATTAGGAATAGGAGATTTTTTAGGCAGGGTGTTATTGCAAGAATTCCACCTTAGCTTTCCTTAAGTTACTTAAGTAAGCTTATACAAAGAAGCTAATTACTAATCTAGACTATATTAAGGTTATTAAGGAATAGTACTGTAAAGTTAATATCAGACAACAGCCTAGCTCTAATAACTTATTATATAAGTAAGTATACTTTATCTATAAGCGCACTGCTATAAGCGTTATAGGTTTGTTTAAGAGAGCTCTGCTATCTAATACACTTAATAAATATCTACTTTTATTATACGTACGACAGAGCTGCTTGCAAGAATTCTAATTAGACTCTATTATTTTAAACTTTTTACTAGCAAGTATTGTCTAGCTAAGTAGGATAAAGACCTGCTAAGCTACTACTATTAGCTTTCTAAACTTAATTTCTATTCCCTCTTTACTTAGGACGAGGTTATTAATACTATAGAGTTTTAACTACAAGCTAAAGAGTTCTAACACACTAGAAGCATTGTTACTAACGCTTGTACCTTGCTGTTTAAGGATAGTTAAGTTAAGAATATTATTATTAAAACCTTTAAGATTTACTGCTTCTATCTACAACATATAGATAGGAAGCTAAACCTTAGATAGCTACGTAATATATACTACTTACTTATCTAATAAGCTATACGCACTGATCTAGGATACTAGTTGTAATATACTATGCTCTATAAGAAATACACTTTAATTTCCTACTCCTACTACGCTAAATACGCTAAGAAGGGTAATTAAACTTACTTTAAGTATATTAATCTTAACTTTAAGCAAGCAATAACTAAAGGCCTTAGTACAGATATAATCTAAGGCAGCGTATTATTTAATAATAAAGATAAGAACAACTATATAAAGATGCTTCTAGGCTTTTATAACTATATGCTAGAGTACTTGAGATAGCGCAAAAACGCAGGTGTTAAATTATTAAATAGTCTTATTAAAGGATAAGAAGACAAGACAGACTAGCTAGAGAACATATAGAAACTAGCTCCTAACGCTTACTAGACAAAACAAATCTACAGGAAAGAATGAGTTTAAATTTTATTGCTTCTACTACTTTATAAATCTACTAGCCTAACTACTCGTAACTGCCGCATTATCCTCCCTTAGTTCGTTATAGTCTATAATAGAGTAATAAAGGTGCCTGCTATAGGAACTTATAAGGAAATTTATAAGGCTTATCACAACCTTACTACTACTTCTTATACTTTTTTAGGCTATCCTAACAAGTTTAGAGGAATTAATTAGCTATTCTCTGCTAATGTTTATATTAAGTATAAGTTATAGATCTAGAAGGCCCTTATTAGATAGGCTAAGTAGGACAATCCTCTTGTCTGTAAGGAGCTAAACAATATATTATAAAACGCTAACAAAGAATAGATTAATAACTATATTAAGGAATACTGCAACTATATACTGTAACAAATTATTAACCTCTAGCCTGTAGTATAAGAATTAAAAAAGAACGCTTTTTATACTAATCTAGTTTAAGAATTCCTAGACTATTTATATTTTACTAACCTTAGACAGAACCCTCCCTATACAATAAAAGACTAAGATAGGTAGGATACTAATTTCTTTTAAGCTAATTCTCTACAACGTCTCTAGGAGGAACTTAGCCTAGAGGCTAATAAGCACTAAGTTTTCTAGGAGAGTAAAGATCCTATAATGCTCTTCTCTATACAACGCCTTCCTAGCGTTTATTCTTAATTAAGTACTGTTATCTTAGATAACGTCTTAGTGCCAACTACTCTAACTAGGCAGCCTCGTTATAGTTGCCTTTAATTAATATTAGAATCTTAAGCGCCCGCTACTCCTATCCCTGTTCCTACTACTGCACCTGCGCTAAGACCACGTGCTACAACTACTACTTAAGAACCTTGCTAAAGTGAACATTTAAAGAAGTAAGGGAAGGTGTCTAGGGTAGATCTAGGGTAGTTAACTTACATTTCTTTTGTTTCTTTGTTTTATTTCCTTTGTTTTGCTGTTTTCTTTCCGCTAAGTAGGTTGCTTAATAGGGCTAAGCTTGCAGGAAGGGGAGGTATGTGCTAGTGCACGGGGTAATACCCTGCTACTTACTAGGTTAGTGCTTAACCACCTGATCTAAGGGTATATAGCTTGTTTTAGGGATTAAAACGAGCGGGATTTATCTATTAATCCTCTACCTCACAACTCAACTCCTGTACTTCTCTTCTAGATACAACCTATAATAAGATCTTTATCTTACTACCCTCGTTCTCGCATGACCTGACCACTAGTGATCTTATGCCCTCGTAGTAGTATGTCTTTATACACTCTAACACCCGTACACTAGCCTTAATCCTAACTTATCCTACCTAGATGTTAGTAGCGTTATACCTCTATTATACTACAGTTATTCTGTTCTAAAACTTATACAACTGAATTAATAAGTATTAGTTAGGTCTTTAACTAGCTAACATTTTTATAGATTACTTTAGATTCTTAGTTATAACTAACAGACTATAAGTCCTTAGAAAGCAAGTCTTAGATCTTTATAGCAATTAATAGCTTAAGCCTTATCTAGAGTCTTTTCTAGCTCTACAGTTATAGAGATAACTACACTATATATTAGATGCGTCTTTACACTAAGTAGCCTATACTTATTACTTAAAACGTTTTGTGTAGAGTAGACTAGGCTAGTTTTAGAGTCCTTAGCTTTAGCTATAAGTTAAAAAATCTTTTACTAGAACGTATAAAGAGAATTAGGCTTGCCTTACTTATCTTTTGCTATAGCATTAGGCTGTAGCTTCTGTAGGTTAAACTTAATATTTTTTTTCTAGACTTACAGCTTAGCGCAGATACTATAAAGCTCTTTTGCCTCTTACTTATTAATATTTCGGTAAAGTACTTAGTTGTAAGAGTTATTCCTATTAATAAAAGCACAGATGTTCTTATATAGCAGTTTTACTATTACTTAGTTAGCTATTAATATATATTATTCTTTACTTTAGTTTTTAGAGTTAACACTGGGCGCTGCTGTAGCATTAAGGAACTAAGTAGCATTCTTAAAATCTATACGTCTTAACACAAAGGCTATTTTAGTTAATCCTTAGTAACTAAGTAGCGTATAAGGTATGTAGATACTAACGCATTCTTAGATAAATCTTAGAGCTAGCTTCTTTACTATTGCAATAGCTCTACTTAGTTCTTTAGCCCTTTTGTCTTGTATTAAGGATGCTGCACTAATAATAAGATAGTGTTCCTAGAAACCAATAACACTACTATATTTATCTATAAGTCTAGTGAGCTAAGCATAAAGGTTACTTACTCCTAGAACAACCTTAAAGATTAAGTTAAATTAGTAGGAGGCGTTGTTAAACTAACAATCTACAATAATACGTTGTAGTCTTAGAGCGTTTAAAAAGATCTTGTCTACTATAGTTTAGATATTAATAACTCTAATGTTGCTACTAAGCTGTATAAGCTCTAGTACCCTGTCTTAATGCTGTATAACTTTAGGGATTTAGTCTACAATATAGTCTTTTTTCTTAGTAATAACTCTAAGGTTGTTAAAAGCTCTTAATAGTCCTAGTGTTTACAGTAGTTACTGCTATAGCTACTTACCCTAGGCCTTGTCTAATAGCGCTAGAAGTATTGTTTAAGCAGGTTAGCTAATATAAGTTAAATGTTATCTTTAGCTGCTGCTAGTTTAAGAGGGGGAGGAGGAGGAGATATTATTATTATTGTTGTCTTAGAAGGTAACTACTTTAATAAAAAGTAGTAAAGTTTGTGTAGCAGGAGAGTTAGATAGTTAGTAGAGTTGTAGTTCTAGTTTTTACGTAGTAGCGGTATCCTGCTAGCTAGCAGGTAGAGGTAAACAGGGTCTAAATTGCGCTAAATTAAGCAGGGTTCGCAATTAAAATAGTTGTTGTAATTAGCTATTACCTTAAGAGTACGTGAAATTAAGTATAGTATTAGTATAGCAGTAAGCACTAGGAATTAGTAGGATAAGTAGCTTGTACCTAAATTTTACATAGGAAATTAGTAAACAAGTAACTGTAGGTAATATTAGGTACTACTAGCATAGTATCCTCTCCCCTTCTTAAAATTATAGGCTGTCCTATAGCCTATTAGTTGTCTAATTTAGTAGTATCTAAGTTAGAGTCTAAGCTTTTAAAGCCTTGTCTATATACATAATACTCTTCTTTTATAAGACGTTTAGTAATAACAACTTAAGGACTAAGCTTATTACCTATTATAAAAGGTAAAGGTAGTTGTAGTTCTATATGTAGCTTAGGCGAGTCTAGCAAGATAGGAATGTCTACTGTAGGGCTAGTTTGTTCCTAATAATTAGGATTTTATAATTTTATATTTCTTCAATCTTCTTTAATAATATTCTAAACAAGTCTTTGTTTAAATAGCTTTAATTGCTATTAAGGTGTCGTGTAGGGGAAACGTGTACTATCAAGGTCTTTAAGACAATAGGTTCCTCTATTAGATCTGGCTTTATAAATATAGTATAGGCCTAACTATCTTGTATCTAGCTTGCAGTCTCGCAATATATTAATTTCTTAAACAGAGTTCTAGAGAAGAACTAAGTCTTTTAGCTTTATATCTTTATATTGTATTTTCTTAGTGTTATCCTAGTATTCCTTTTTAGTAGCTCTTATCTAGATAGTACAGGCAATAGTATTTTTTGTAAACTAATCTTTAAGATCTAGCTATATTACTTAAATTGTAAGTAGCTGTGTATAGTCCTTTACCTCCCTAAATAGAAGCGTTTGCTATGTAAGTAGTGCAGGTTTAATAGGAAGCACTAGGTTCTACCCTATAACTAACTAGTACATTGAGTAACCTTTCTGTTCTTGTATTAAGATCTTATTTATAAGGAGAACTGTTAATAAGTTTTAAACCTTAAGTCCTAGCAGCTTTGCAAGGACGTTTATAATAAGCTTTAATTCTCTTTTAATCTTTTTTATAGCTTAAGGGTTATGTCCTAAAGACTAGACTTAGTTAATCCTGTACATATTTAACAAATGTAATACCATCTTAGTAAAATAAAGCCCTCTATTAGCTATAAGTTTGCGCGCTGTGCTTTATGAATATATAATGTCTTTATATACAAACTTTGTAATTATCTTTAACTAGTTGTTTCACAAGGCTTTTACTTTAGGCTAGCTACTAAAGTAGTCTCTTATAATAACTAATGGCTTCGGCCTTTTGAGACAACCTTTTGATGTGACCACACATTTTGTAGACACCATTTTGGTAAAAAAGATTTATTGCTAACAACAGGTATCCGGGCTCATGCCCCCTTGTTCGGCATTGCCGGCACGCAATTGGTGTGTCGCTCCAGCATGTTCAGACGGAAACGAAGATGCGCGATATCCCTCTAACTAACCCTCTTGACCGATGACCATTTACCGCTGACCGCAACTTCTGTCGTCTCTGTCGCCATCCCGGCGGTGTTGCAGTCGCGGCGTTTCTGGCATGCGCCTATACTCGGATGTGAACATACGACAACAGCGTCACCATCCAAGCACGGCTCTCCCATCCCCAGAGGCGACTCACAAAATCCTCCTACTCGTCGGTTTGTCCCAGCTGCTCAATAGCTGTTTTGACACGCTCTTGCTCCTCGTAGAGCCACTGCAAGGTCTCTCTACTAAGGTTGCATTCGCGCAGGAGGAGATTTGTAAGATGACACACCGTCACCGCACCTGGACCATTGACATGCGCAACGTATTTGATGGACTCGCCGCCAAACAAGCCTTTCACAACCTCCATTGTGACCTTGACATCCATGATACCAGACGCATCGATGAGGTGTTGATGAATGACAGAATTCGACCTCTGCGTCCACCTGATTACCATAGGAGCTACCGCCGACAGCTCCTCTTCGACCGACCGGGAGGCCGCTCAACGAAGGTGAACGCGGGCTTCGTGATCCACCACCATAGCTTCTCGTATGGTGACCTGGTGAGGTCTAACTTCACTCGATGTGAGCCATCGGTCTTCGTGTCGAACGGGGAGAAGAACAGTCCGAGCATTGTATCGTTCGTATGCGGTACCGTGTGGTGTGGGAAATCCTGAAGGTGAGAAGCAGCAGGCAGGAGCTTTATGAAGTATTGCAGGCTCCCGCTGCGGTAACGTACGTGTCCTTACCCTCCTCCACCTCCACCTCCTCCACCTCCATCGCAATCTTGTTGCCAGCCATAGGCTGGCAATCGCCGTTGAACACGTTTCAATTGGTGTCGTTTTTTGGTACCTTCAGCAAATTTTTTGACCCTGATTTCGCTCGGTGGTCTGAGCTTTTCTGCTCCGAGCGCTTAGCGCGTGGACCTCATCCACTCACCGTTCGAATTTCGTCGACTACACACAATCTTTTTTTGACTTTTGCGACTGATTAGTAGAGGGCAGCTGCTTTTCACTTTTTTGGAAAACCCATTTTGACTACAACAACAACCACCACCTTTGATACCCTAAAAATAAATAATAACTAAAACCTTCTTCTTAAAACACTAAGGCATGTATACTGCATTAATTGTAACAGTCTCTTAAATAGCAAAACTATAAGTATTAGTAAGCATATTAACTTTCCTTTTAGAAGATTATAGTTAATAGTCTAGATAGGTTACTAGCTTTTACTACACGTGCTTGTATATTCCTTTCTACTAGTATTACTAAGTAAGTATAGAGTACACTGCGTTAACTTCTCTATGTCTAATCTAAGTGTGTACGTTCTATACTACAGCTGTTCTTAGGTTAGTATTATTTACAACTCTCTAGATTATAATATTTCTATATGTTTTCTTAAAAAGTATCCTGTCTTGTACAAAGAAGTTTAAAGGTTACTTCTTCTATACTTATAGTTCTTGTAGTTCTATATCCCTAGAAGTTTTAAAGTTAACTAAAAATTAAGCGTATTATTCTAACTCTATTAAGAATTCCTACCAGAGTATCCTTGCCTGTCCTACTAGTATTAGTGTATTTATATTTCTAATTATATAATTAATAAACTCCTTAAAATCCTCTTTAAGTTCTAGAGGTAGTTTCTGATTATTAGGTTTTAGATACCTTAATAGTGCATCCGCAACTACATTCTTCTGTCCTAGTATATACTTAATATTAAAGTCCTATGAAAGAATTGTTAATATCTACCTATTTAGAATAGATTCTAGATTATTAGTAGGTAAGTAATTTAGTTAAGCAATAAGAGTTGCTGTGTTAGTTTTTATAGTCAACTAAACACTATAGAGGTAGGTACAAAACTTTTTAAAAGCCTATAGCACAGCCTTGTATTCTAACTTAGTAGAGTGCTATTACCTTTCTTGCGCTAACTATAGTGTGCTTTTAAACTGCACTAGGTGTTACTTATTATTTTCTTTAAGTAATTTAATATATGCTCCTACACTATCTTAACTTATATTAGTTATTAGAAATATCTTGTAATCCTTAGTATTAGTGTAGTTAAGGTTTATAAATACAGGTGCGTTATATATAGCCTATTTTAGCTTGTATATTACTACGTCTTATACATCTCCTTATTTAAAAGGGACATTGTCTTATAAGAGTGTAAATAGAGGTTTAGTAATCTTAGTAAAGTCTTTTACTTATATATAGTAGTAGACGTATATGCCTATAAAGGATTGTACCTCCCTTTTATTCTTATATAGTAGCTAGTTTATAATCTTCTTAACTTTCTTTTAGTTAGGATAACGTCCTTGCGAGCTAACCTTATAGCCTGCAACCTTAAGCCTTTCTATAATAAAATAATACTTCTTTCCTAATATAGTGCCTCTAGCTTATTTAATATTAGTTAGCACTCTGTTTAGTTGTAAGATATACTTAATAATATAACGTTAAACTCCTAGTATTAATTCTTCTCTACTACAATTAGGATTTAGCCCTCTATATATAATGCTGTTAATTAAGGGCATAGTATTAAGCTAGTAGTCATTTAGAATCTTTATTATTACATATTAAAATACTGCTATAGAGTTAGTAGCACTTATAACTATTATGTATAATTATATAAGCCTAACTAGTGTTTAAAACGCTGTTATGTCTCTGCATTCTAGATATAGTGTAATTTAGTTATGTTTTAAAAATAAGTCTATAAGTAAAATAATCTTACATCCTATAAACTTCTTAGAAAACTTGTCTACTGTTAGTAGTAGGTTTACATCTTATATAGTAACTGCATTTATTTACTGCGCATTGCTAATCTATTAAACGCCTTTATCGTTCTTAGGTACCAGGTGCTATAGGTTATAATATTAACTATTTTACCTTTCCTATATGCCTTAATTTAAGTAGAATTTAACTATATCTACTACTTGCAGCTTTAAAGCTTTTAGGACAGCAAAACCTTATACTTACTAAGCTTTATATAGTATTTTTTATATCTTGTATAGTAGATATATATTAGAGTAAATCCTTCCTAATTTCTTAAATTGCTAGGAGAGCGCTCCTTCTCTGTTAAGAAGTATATATATAAATATCTCCTTTTCTAATAGCTGCAGGTAGTCTCTAGTATATAGCTTATTAAGTTGTTCTTTAGTAAGCCTTGTCCCTTGTAGGAAAGTAGCATATCTTAGTTTAAATAGATAATTATATAGCTCTTTATTAGGATTGCGAATGCTTATTCTAAGAAGTTGCTATTCTTTTACTCTTTCCTTCTAGTCTTCTTATTTAAATTTTATAGGCATCTTCTACTACAGGATATTAATAAGTTAAACTTTCTTATTCACCATCTTATATAGTGTGTAAAGATTATTGTGTTATTAGGTATATTTAAGTAGCCTTTCTTGTATCTGCAAATAATTAAGCTTATATATAATTAAAAATTTACTAAGTTTGCAAATTCTTATAAGATCCTTAGACTGTCTAACTGCGTACGTAAACACTTAGTTTATCTAGACTATCTAATCCTTCCTATTACTTTCTATATATAGCATGTTAAAGTTGCTAAATCTAGTTACTAGATTAGGCTATGCAGCTTCCTGTATATATTTTACTATAGCTACTTATAGTTTGTTACTTAATCTATTAGTAATTATATATAACTATACATTACTTACTATTTTTTTATTTAAGTTGTTGTTAGAGGCTTTGTTTCTAATTGTCTACGCAGGGTAATTTAGAAATAGGTTAGATACAACAAAGACTATATTTCTTGTACTATCTTTAGATAGGACTTAGCACAAAATTCGCCTAAACGTATTATACTAAATTAATATTCTAGTGGTTGTATACTAAGGTCCTCCTAAAATTGTAAATCTAGTAACATTAGCAACAATCCTAAATATAGTCCTAATAATAACTATCTCTATTTATATAAGGATATTCAATACAGTCCTAATAAACAAGTTATATGTGCTATTAGCTAAAGTAATACTAGGAGAAGGCTGCCCTAGCTAGTACTCTATTATTTTATACAGTATCTTTAATGCTCGCGCAGCACTTAGTCTTAGGATATTTATTTATGCCTTAGTGTTAATTAAGCACTTTAGAAAGCTACTATCTACAGTAACCTAGTATTTTAGTAAGTTAGTTTAAGTAAAAGCTTGCCTATTTCTTTACTAAACTCCTTAGACATCTTTTATAAGTATATTGTCTAATTTATCTATCTAGGAATCTCTTCTTCTACTTACTTTATAGCAAGTTTATATATTAGATTAATACAAATTTATTGCATTGCAATACACGCTCTTAGCAGGTAGTATATTTAGTAAAATTCTATAGGTAGGGCCTGTGCGCTTGTTTAGCTAATTAGAGGCTAGAATAGATCTTAGGTATAATTTAGCGCACCTAGTATCTATTAGCTTAGCGTTTTTTATATAAGTTATAATATTAAGCGTACTTATACTATCTTCAATACTAACAACTTTATTAAGAAAATTATACAGCTGTTTTTAAATGCTAACTTACTCTATAAGGTCTAATACTGTAACTCCTTATACTTCCTATTTAAGTAGAGTAGTTGTAATATAGTTTAGCTGTCCCTATACTATCTCTTTAAGTTCTAGGTTAGGAAAAGCGTTAATAAACTTTACAGCCTTTTTCTTCCTTCCTTACTATAAGTACTTTAGATATGCTAACATATTGTCGTCTTAATAAGCTAATTAAGGTAGTTTAATAACTGAAAATAGCGTATTATAAGGCTAGCTTGTAAAAGGTATATTTCTCTATATTTCTTCCTACAGATACTGTATATCTATAGGCTGTAAGTTAGGGATAAGAAAGTTACTTTATATTATTTAATTACTTCCTTATATGCTTAAATCCTTGCTTAGCCTTCTTTACTTCTTTACTCCTTTCTTCCTAACACAATTAATATCCTAGTAAAGGGCAGGGCCTTTACCTTTTAAGCGCGTAGTAGTATTTAACTCAGAAAGGCTATATAAAGCGTTTTCTTTACCTTTTAGTATAATATTAGCTGTATCTATATTATTAAGCTTCTTCACATATTCCTTAGCAGAAGGATTATATAGCTATTCTTAGAATTGCTAGAACTACTAAAGGATGTTACTATAGTAGCCTTAGCTCGTTAAACTAGTCGCTATATTTATAGAATTAGAGTTTTCCCTCTTAAACCTTAAACCTAGTTAAAAGTCTCTTCTAGTAAACTTCTCTAGTAGTATACTAGAGGCTAGTTAATTAAGCATATTATTAGTAATGTTGTAGAACTCCTAGATCTTCGCCTTTATCTATAGCAAGACTTAGTTTAATAGTAGTTGCTTTAGGATTTCTCCTAAATACTTATATAGTAGACTAAAGTAGTACATTCTTTTCTTGCTCAAAATATCCTAGTTAAAACTAACTTATCTAATCTGCTTTAAGGCGTAGTATTATTTATACTCTTTGAGTATATGTCCTACTATAATATATATACAGTAGAGAGGGTGTGTTTCTATATTACTTACATATACTGTACTTGTCTTATTAAATAGCCCCTTTAGGGCCTTAGTAATAAAGAAACTATTATTTCTCTTACTAGCGAATTCTATATTAGTTACTTATATAACAAGGTACGTATAGTTAAAAATTTTCTCCAGGAGTCTCTTAGTTATAAGATAAGCTATAAGCATGTTAATAGTTAATAGTCTAAGCTTTAAGTTGCCTAAAGACTTAATAAAGTTCCTCACCTTTAAGTTAACGTCTACTAGCGTACTTATCTTTTTATATACTTTGTTAATCTTAATCCCTGCTTCTCTTACTTCCTTTAAGGTAAAGGTTGCTTACTAGTTAATTAGCATAATCTAGCGTATCTTAGCATTAGCGCCTCCTTGCTCTAGCTAATAAATCTTATTTAGGCTAGTTATCTTCTTATAGTAGAATTTTAGAAAAGAATAAATTCTTTCTAGTTTATACGTATCCTAATTATCTCTATTAAAAGCAGAAAGTATATAGTATATAACTACCTTTTTATTAGTTTATAGTAGGTCTTATAAGAAGAGAATACTTTCCTCTTCTTAAGAGATTTGCCTGTTCTTAATATATATATTAGCAATAAAAGTAAAGTGCGTGTAGTACTCTACTATACTAGGCTAGTTTTATACGTATTTATAGATATAGGCTTAAAAGTATAAGCATTTGCTTATCTTAATAGCTGTATCTTTATTCTTCTACTGTTCTTTTATATATATTTATAACTTAGACTAATTCTTCTTAATATATCTAGGTAAGCGCTTTAAGATATAAAATAGAGATTAATCCTTATTAAAAAAAGTAGTCTAGTAGAATAGAGACCCTTATAGCATTATAGATACCTCTATTATTAGCTTATTAGTTAAAGTCTTCTAAAAATTCTATAATATTCTTCCTAGTAAAGACTAATGTACTATATCTTAGTTAAATTATAGTTAATACTAAGTTATGCGTAGATGTAGCTATAGTATTAAGAACAGAGCTTAATAGAGTTAATAGGAGATTAGGGCTAGTAGTAGTAGGTCTAGATAGAGGAAGCGTTGCGCCTTCCTACCCTTAACCTGTCTTCTAATCCCTTTTTAACATCTAAGGTATTTATTTTAGGGTATCAAAGGTGGTGGTTGTTGTTGTAGTCAAAATGGGTTTTCCAAAAAAGTGAAAAGCAGCTGCCCTCTACTAATCAGTCGCAAAAGTCAAAAAAAGATTGTGTGTAGTTGACGAAATTCGAACGGTGAGTGGATGAGGTCCACGCGCTAAGCGCTCGGAGCAGAAAAGCTTAGACTACCGAGCGAAATTAGGGTCAAAAAATTTGCTGAAGGTACCAAAAAACGACACTAATTGAAACGTGTTTAACGGCGATTGCCAGCCTATGGCTGGCAACAAGATTGCGATGGAGGTGGAGGAGGTAGAGGTAGAGGAGGGTAAGGACACGTACGTTACCGCAGCGGGAGCCTGCAATACTTCATAAAAGCTCCCTGCCTGCTGCTTCTCACCTTTAGGATTTCCCACACTACACGGTACTGCATACGAACGATACAATGCTCGGACTGTTCTTCTCCCCGTTCGACACGAAGACCGATGGCTCACATTGAGTGAAGTTAGACCTCACCAGGTCACCATACGAGAAGCTATGGTAGTAGATCACGAAGCCCGCGTTCACCTTCGTTGAGCGGCCTCCCCGGTCGGTCGAAGAGGAGCTGTCGGCGGTAGCTCCTATGGTAATCAGGTGGACGCAGAGGTCGAATTCTGTTATTTATCAACACCTCATCGATGCGTCTAGTATCATGGATGTCAAGGTCACAATAGAGGTTGTGAAAGGCTTGTTTAGCGGCGAGTCCATCAAATACGTTGCGCATGTTAATAGTCTAGGTGCGGTGATGGTGTGTCATCTTACAAATCTCCTCCTGCGCGAATGCAACCTTAGTAGAGAGACCTTGCAGTGGCTCTACAAGGAGCAAGAGCGTGTTAAAACAGCTATTGAGCAGCTGGGACAAACTGACGAGCAGGAGGATTTTGTGAGTCGCCTCTGGGGATGGGAGAGCCGTGCTTGGATGGTGACGCTGTTGTCGTATGTTCACATCCGAGTATAGGCGCATGCCAGAAACGCCGCGACTGCAACACCGCCGGGATGGCGACAGAGACGGCAGAAGTTGCGGTCAGCGGTAAATGGTCATCGGTCAAGAGGGTTAGTTAGAGGGATATCGCGCATCTTCGTTTCCGTCTGAACATGCTGGAGCGACACACCAATTGCGTGCCGGCAATGCCGAACAAGGGGGCATGAGCCCGGATACCTGTTGTTAGCAATAAATCTTTTTTACCAAAATGGTGTCTACAAAATGTGTGGTCACATCAAAAGGTTGTCTCAAAAGGCCGAAGCCATAACATCTAAGGTATAGTAAAACTTATATAAGTTCTTTATATAGATAGTTAACAAGTGTTAGTAAAGAAATAGATAGAGTATAGTCTTTAAGAGAAAGAATATCTCTCTTTAAGTCTTTGTAGTATGTGTTTTCTTAAGTGTAAGTGTATTAATTTTTATTTCTTAAGTTCTCCTTATTTTACCAGGTAGGCTTAGATTTATACTTAAAGCTAGTACTTATATATAAGCTTTTAGTGCTATCTCTATTTTACTAAATAGTACTTTAGCTTAGTATTTCTTTACGCATGTATTACTGTCTCTATTTTACTAGATAAGTTGCTACCTTTATTTTACTAAGTAGACTTTATATTAGCCTTTAGAACATATGTATAACTGCCTCTATTTTGCTAGACAGTTTACTGCCTCTATTTTACTTGATAGACTTTTAATTAGCATTTAATAACGTATTTTATTTTTATTAGTAGATTTTATTCTTCCTTATTGTTGTTGTTAGTGCTAACTTAGGTAACATCGTCCTTAACGTAGTCTATAATAGGGGATAGTGCTAACCCTTTAAAAGTATGTCTAGTAATAATCCTAAGAATTCTGTACTTACGTAAGGTTATTATATTATTCTTGTAATAACTGTACACTAGTTCCTTTGTGCACTAAGTAGTAGAGTATATCCTTATAGGCTTCGCTATTTGTATAGGTGCTAGAGGGTAAGAAGACATACTACTATAAGGGCATAAGATTACTAGTAGTTAGGTCATGCGAGAACAAGGGTAGTAAGATAAAGATCTTATTATAGGTTGTATCTAGAAGAGAAGTTCAAGAGTTGAGTTGTAAGGTAGAGGATCGATGATCTCCCTCGTTTCAATCCCTAAAACGAGCTATATACCTTTAGATTAGGTGGTTGAGCACTAACCTAGTGAGCAGCAGGGTATCACCCTGTGCACCGGCACACTAGCACTAGCTAGCAGTCCTTTAGGCTAGTAGCCTTTAGTTTTTGTATTTTTTAGCTATTTGTCTATAGTTAATCTTTGTTGTTGCCTGCTATAGTAGCAAAAGTAGCTGCAGTATACAAAGGGCTGAAGCCTTAATGTTCCCTAGTACTTAACCTGTAGCCTTCGTTGGCTCTTCTTACCTCAGCACTAGCACCTTAGCACTAGCAGCTATCAGCCGTACTATTTTACACTAACTGTTAGCTAACCTAGGCTAATTGTTAGCTGACCTAGCAAACCTCTAATAACCTTGGTTAGTCCTAAACCTTAGTTAGTCCTAACTATCTGAGTTGGATATAAAAACCTACGTAGTCTCTCTATAGTTCCTTATATAATTCATTTACCTTCTACTATTACCTTGTATCTTAGGTCAACCTAACGTATTCTTATATCTTTATATATATAACAACTTGTTTTTGTTGTTCATTATAAGAGCAGTCTGCAAAGCAAAATTTTTTTTTTTACTCTTAGTATATTAATTTATATTGTAGAAAGGGAAAAATGAAAGTTAGAGTAAAAAGCTTTTGCAGACTTGTGTAGGCTTTAGCGCTTACTTTTTAGTTGCTAATTTAAGTTTCTTAAGTTAACTTAAATAAAAAGTTGCGTCCTCCTCTATCTACTTCTTGTTTTTTATTCTCTAGTACTGTTCTTGCTGTCTTGCCTTTTTTTTTCTTTTCTTTTATTGTAGTTTAACGTCTTTTCTTAGCCTAAAGGGCTATATAAGCCGTGCAGGCTGAGGCCTGCAGGTATCTATGTAGTTTTTCTATCTTCTAAGTAGTTTACAAGGGGTGGTTTATCTAAATAAAGGTGAGGCTCTTAGCCTATTGTGTAAGGTCGAGAAGGGGGGGGAGGAGGAGAAGAGAAAGGAGGGGGGAGGGGTGCTTAGAGCTTAGTCACCTAGCCAGGCGATTGCATCTAGTTATTAGAGTTTCCTTTGTACTAGGCCTGTGTACTAACCCTCCTCTCTTAATTAAAGGCTAAAGTAGCCTTAATGCCTGCTTCTGTTTGAAAAAGATATTGTAGAGAGATTAGCTCTATACATAAGTTCTAAAGAATAGTTCTACTATCCTTGTATAGTTAGCACTTAAGGATTATATAAGCTGTGTCTTGTGTAGCTCTAAAATTACATAGGCAAGTATTAGATTCTACTTTTCCTCTCTTAAATAGATAGCTCTTTAGGTAGCTATAACCTAGTTTTAATTGAAAGAAGGAGCTAGATATATCTCTCCTGGTAGAGGGGATAAGTATCTATTTTCTTATTTTCTATTTAAAGGTTGCTAGGTAGGTGCTTAGGTTCTTAGTAGTAGCTTTTTTCTTATAATTCTTTAGGAGGCTTAACTGATTAACATTTTCCTATTGTTTAATTTAAGAACTAACAACTGCTAGGCTTGTCTTTTTTATTAAAGGGTTTATCTTTGTAGCCTCTATTGCTAGGGAGTGTGCTTAATCGTTTTCTAGTATATCCTAGTGTCCTAGGACCTAATGTAGCGTATAGAAGTTTTTCAAGACTATACAGAAAATAGGAGAGTAGATAAGAAGAATATAGCTATTTTAGCTAATTAGATATCAAGCCTCTTAAACGTCTTAAGGGAGTTAAGGGAGAAAATTAGACGCATTAAGAAACCTATAAACACGCTTATCTAGAATACACTTATCTAGAACACGCCTATCTAAAACACGACCTATACTACTGTGTAGTGGGCGGGTCTACCAGGCCTTGCATGCAACTACACACGCCGACCACTCAGCCAAAAGGCTGGCACAAGACAATAGAGCGTCTGATAGTCTTGCGTAGTTGATACTTATAGGCCGCCGCCGCGACCTGTAATGTGAGGTGTACCACCGAGGTACAACCGAGGATCCACTCTGGGCTTCAGCCCATCACAAAAGACTACGCTATCTACGTTTAATAATGCAGCTTTTTTAGCTATTTTTAAAAGCGCAACACTAATAACAGTATTTATTACTAAATTACTTAAAGCAGCCCTTTGCTAAATATGCTAACAGATACTAAAGGCTAAGCTGCTTCAGATAGCATGTTATAACTACAATAATCCTATGAAATGCAAGAACAGCGGCAACGTATGTAATATTAATAGTAATAACAAAACGCAGATATTGCTAAACCTAGAACTAGTCATAAAGCGAAAACATAAAACAACAGCTAAGCAAGCGAACAGGGCGTTAGTAAATTAAATAAATATAAACTTAATCTATTCTATAGCAAGCACACAAGACTAAGAAGAAGCAAAGACTATAGAAATAATAAGCAATAAAAAGCTTAAATATAGTTTTTATGTTACTAGTCTGCTGAAGATAAGGGTATTGTTAAGGGCACAAATAGTATTACAGGCGAAGGCAGTAGAAAGCTTTAAGATATTTGAAGATTAGGCAGCAATACTTGCAGTATAAAAGAGACAGAAATACTATAAAAAAAGCTTTTAAAATTACGTTGCCTAAGAAGTTCTGTGCAGTACACAAAAGGACACTTAAATAAAAAAACAATAAAAAGCAACACGCCTGCTAGGGTAGATAAAAAAAAGGCGGCAAATTTTTATAAAAAATACTTTGAGCTAAACAAGTTAGAAGTTGACAGTTGAGCAGGGCGTATACAGAAGAGATATAAGTTAAATCTTTTTTACAAACGCTACACGAAGCTTAATACTAAAATTTAATTACAAAAAGGTAGCACAAAATATTATAAAGTATAATATAACTCTATAGCAAAGGAACCGCTATTTGCAAGTACATAAGCAACAGACTAGGACAAAAACTAAAAAAATTAAACCTTTTGTTGTAAGAGAAGTTTAGTAAGAAGTTAAGCAAAAAACTCTAATAGAATATTATTCAAACATAAATAGGAAGTCTAGGGGTATTAAGTCTCCACTCTAACTGTGATAAGCTAAATGTATTTATCAAGGAAAGACTTACGTAAGAACAGGTAAGGCAATAAATTAAAGTAGTTGTAGCCTGTAATAAGAATACAAAAGCAATAGTACTATGCATAAAGCCTCTCCTTCTTGTATGCATATAAAGTAGACTACTACTAGACAACTTTATATTTCTTAGGTAGTGAGATTAAATTAATAAAAAAACAAAGCTATTAACTTTGTTAACAAAGTAAGTAACACTATACAAAGTATACAAAAGTCTAATAAAAGTAGAGAATTAATTACTAAAGTACCTAACATAGAAAACAAAGAAGAGAGCAACACAGCAGAGACTCCTCTATATTTAGTAAAGAGTATTATAGTAGAAGCAAGCTACTAAAGTATAGAGCTTACAAAGAAAGTAATAAGAGTATATATAATACATAGGCGTAGCGTGCAAAAGAGAAAAAGTTAGCTAAAGGCAACTTTTTCTTGTTGTTGCCCTAAGCTAACCTTCCTTCTCCTACACGTTACTTTATATTTTAATCGCATTCTTCTGCTAAGATTACTGTATATTACTTTTATAATAACAATATGTTGTAGAGCACTGCCCTACATGCTACGCTACTACTAATATATAACTTAGCTAAGCTAAGCTAATAGAAGAGCACGTAAGCTAGCTAACATAAGATAGTAAGTACTACTTGCTAAGCTGTTTATATATAACAGCTCTCTTGCTAGTTCATAGCTAAGTTTAGGTCTTAGCTACAACTTTTCATTTACTACTCTTAATTTTTACGCACTAACTAAGTGTTAGTTCCTAGATTGTTAGTTCTTAGCAGGTGGAAATCTAGTTCCTAGAAAGTTAGTCCTTAGCAGGTGGAAATCTAGTTCCTAGAAAGTCAGTTCTCAGCGGGTAGAAATCCAGTTCCCAGAAAGTCAGTTTTCAGCAGGTGGAAATCTAGTTCCCAGCAAGAATTGAAACGCACAGCCTACATCTGATATAGTTCCTAGCTTAAGTTTTAACGCACAAGCCACATTTAACATAGTTACTGCTAGGAACTAAAGGTTCTAATATGTATAGTTCTTAATTTCTATTAGTTCTTGTTGTCTTAGCATTAGTGGTTAATGCTTTTAAAAAATCCTTACAGCGTAAGATTAGGGAAGAGGGCTTTTCTTGTCCCCCTACAGGACTACAGCGCCCTAGCTGCAGGCTCTCAAAATAGTTGCAATCGATACCTCGTAGTCGTTTCCCTTAGATCCAGTTGATTCTAATCAGTTTCTAGAAAAGTCGATGTTGGTGTTGATACTATATTTAATCTAGTTCTTGCTATAAGCTGTAAGTTCTAACATATATAGTAAGCCTTCTAAAACTTTTTCCAATCTTAGAAGAATAGTAGATATAGCGAAGTATTTTTGAAGTTATTTTAAATATTTTTTAACTTTTTCAATTTTTACTTATAGAGGTAAATTTTTATTAAATTTCTTTTTTCGAACTTTTAGCAAGATTTTATACGGGCACTATGCCTACGCTAAATAGCAAACTTGTTAGAAAATGTAACTTCATTAAATTAAGATTTTAATAATTAGTAAGGCTCTCCTTAGCGGACTTTAAATAACTTTGAGCTTTTTTATTTTTATAAAAGCAGTTTCTCCTAAGGAGAATTAAAAAAGTCATTTTTTTCTTTCAATAAACGTGAAACGCTTCTAGTAAGAAGACTTATACTATTGAAATTTAATATCTGCTAATTTGTTTTCTCAAGACCTTTAGTAATGTCTTTATTAGCAGCTTTTTTAACTCTTTTCATAATCTTAGTAAGTCGGCCTACAGTAATCCTAATAGCTCCGGCCTTTTGAGACAAACTTTGGATGTGACTACACATTTTGCAGACACCTTTTTAGTAAAAAAAGATTAATTGCTAATAACAGGTATTAGGGCTTATGCCCCCTTACTTAGCATTGCTAGCACGCAATTAGTGTGTTACATATTTAGACAGAAATAAAAAAAAGCAAGACAAAGATATAAATTGCCTCCTAACTTAACGTGCCTTATCCTGCCTATACTGCCTACTTATGTTAAGGCTTTACTTCTAGGTACTCTTAGACAAATTAAAGAAGTAGTACTATTATTACTTTACTTTCTAACCTATACATACGACAATAGAACGCTTACTTCTTCTTTCTTGCCTTTTTCTTATCTATCGCTTTTTTAATGTTATATTATAGCTAGCCTAACTAGTTAATAATTCCTTTACTGAGTTTATACATAATTAACAAGAAGAGAGAGATATTAAAGTAGAGTATTTTAAGTACTTTGCTAGTATTAGCAAACACCTTATAAATCTTATATTCCTTCTATAACTAGCTAAGGTAAGGCTTAATATTCTTTTTGTATATAAAGATATTATAGATTCTAGAGTTATTTATAAGGAATATAATTATAAAGTCCTAAAGAGGCTAAGTTTATAGATACTTAATAAACTTAGATGTCTACATAATTAGCTTAAGCTAGACTAGTTTAGGGGCTAGGTGTAGAATAATAAAGCTTCCTATTTTTAGATAAGAGTTAAGGTTAAGGAGATACTTGTTATAGAGGTTATATGCTATTAAAGCGTATTATATCCAAATTGTTTATATATAGTGCTGTTTAAAAGTTAAGAAGTAGTAGGTAAGAAGTAGCAGCTTTATCAAGTATTATAGGCTCTTGCTGTAGTATGTACGTGTTCTTTCCTTCCTCTATTAAATTATGTTGTAATCCTATTACAATCCTACTGTAATCCTGTTGTTAGCTATAGGCTGGCAATCGCTGTTAGACACGTTTTAACTAGTGTTATTTTTTAGTACTTTAGCAATTTTTTTGACCCTGATTATTGCTTAGTAGTCTAAGCTTTCCTCCAAGAACTTATCTACCTACTGTTTGAATCTTGTTAACTACACATAATCTTTTTTTTTGACTTTTACGATTGATTAGTAGAGGGTAGCTGCTTTTCACTTTTTTGGAACCCCATTTTGACTATAACAACAACCACCACACTTGACACCTTAAAAAATACATAGTAATCCTAAAAGTAGGTAAAACATTAGTATATTTCTTTATAATCAGTTAAATTGTATCAGAAATATTACTAGAAGGCTTTTCGAGTATATAACTAACATAAGAAATTAAATAGTTTCATGTAAGTAAAATATAAAGGTTTCTTAAAACTTCAAAAGTTAAGAAGATATTGTAAAAATAATATATAAAATATAATTTAGTAAGAGAAAGTGAAAACTATATAAAAAAAGATCAATGTTTTATATTTTAAAATTATGACTTATCTAAGCAATGTTTTTTTTAGTTACTGATTATATTATAAGCAAGTTCACAAACTATAGTTTGAAACTAGCATACATAATACTTAGATAGGCTGATTAAAAATAGTCTATTTTTAAAAATCTTAACACGCTTGCTAATAAGAAATAGTTAGTTCAATTTTTATCTTTCCTATTCTTTGTTCTTAAGTTAATTAGCGTGCGTACTAGTGGTAACTAATCTGCTTACTAAGCAGCCCTACTTAAAGCGGAAGTCTATACTTTCCAAATCACTTACCATTTATAGACCAACTCTTTTAGTTAATTAGTTATCATTAATTAATAACTATACTTCTTTGTATTTGTCTTTTTTTTGTCACCCTACTGTAAAAAACAATTTTGTACAATAATACTTGCGATACTAGTAATTGCTGCCGAAGAGAGAACAGAAATTAATAAGAGCTAATTGCTAATTGTATAAAGCACTATTTAAGTACTATGGTATGTATAGTGCGTGTAGAGTAGTGCTTATTATTACACCTCAACTTAGCTTACATATTATGAATATACTAGCGTAAAATTAGTATATGCAGGCGTAAGCTTAGCATATGCTAGCGTAAGCTTAGTATAAGGGGGCAGTGCTCTCTTTGTAGGGGCAGTGCTCTTTATATAGTAGCAGTGCTCTGTAACAAATAGGTAGTTAGAGTTGTTTGTAAAGTAGCTAAAACTCGACAACAACTAAAACGCGCACGGATGCAGTAGTAAGTAGAGGGTAGTTTCCTTTTTACTCTTTTCATAAACTACTCTTGACCACAACTACCGCTACCTAACACTATAGGGGAAAAATAGTTTAGTAAATAAGAACAAAATATAAATATTATAATGTGGTAATTAGGATTTATAGATAGAACACGTAATAGCTTCTGCCTTTTAAGACAACCTTCTAATGTAAACACACATTTGTAGACACCTTTTTAGTAAAAAAAAATTTATTGCTAACAACAGGTATCCAGGCTTTTGCCTCCTTGTTTAGCATTACTAGCACGCAATTAGTGTATCGCATGTTTAGACAGAAACAAAGAAAAGCAAAACAAAGACGCGAATTACCTTCTTACTTAATGTGTTTTATCTTGCCTATTCTTGTTACTTTACTGCTAGGCGTTTCTAAATAAAGTAAAGCAGTAACACTATTATTGCCTTGCTTGCTAACCTATAGACGCGACAATAAAAAGCCTACTCTTCTTTCGCTACTTATTCTTTTTTATTTCTAATTTAACGTCTTGCAATAGCTATTTAAGCTAAGTTCTAGTCTTTATACTTAGCTCTTACATAACAAACAAAAAGAAGAAGTTACTAAAGCAATAAATCTTAAGTACTGCACTAGTATTAGTAAATACCTTAGAGATTGTGTATTCCTTGCACAACTAGCTAAATCAGGGCTTAATAATCTTTTTGTATATTAAAATATTGCAGACAAAAGACTTGTTCAAGATTTTTTCAAACTTAGAAGTCTAGTTAGATAGTTAAGTTTTAAGATACTAAATAAATCTTGGTGTCTGTATAAGCAAATTAAGTTAAACTAAATTAAGTGCTAAGTAGATAGTAGCAAAGAAAGCTTTTTCAAAAGAGAGCCTGGAATAAGGAGATACTTGCTGCAGAGGTTACACGCTATTGCAGTATATTATATGCAAATCGTTCGTATGCAGTACTGTTCAAAAGGTAAAAAGCAGTAAGTAAGAAGTAGTGGGTAAGAAACAGTAGGTAAGAAGCAGCGGCTTTATAAAGTATTGCAGGCTCCCGCTACAGTACGTACGTGTCCTTTCTCTCCTCTATCGTATTATGTTGCAATTCTATTGCAATCCTACTGTAATCCTATTGCTAGCTATAGGCTGGCAATTACCGTTGGACACGTTTCAACTGGTGTCGTTTTTTGGTACCTTATCAAATTTTTTGACCCTGATTATCGCTCGGTGGTCTGAGCTTTCCTCCCAGAACTCATCCACCCACCGTTCGAATCTCGTTGACTACACAAAATCTTTTTTTTTGACTTTTGCGACTAATTAGTAGAGAGTAGCTGCTTTTCACTTTTTTTGAAACCCTATTTTGACTACAAAAACAACCACCACCTTTGACACCTTAAAAATAATTAGACTACTTAAAACTATGTGTCTATAAGTAATAAGTATTTCTATAATGCCTCTAGTTCTGTACATAGTGTACGAGTCTTAAGAGTGTATAAAGACATACTGCTACGAGGGCAAGAGACCCCTAGTGGTCAGATTATGCAAGAACGAGGTTAGTAAGAAAATAATCTTATTGTAGGTTGAGTATAAAAGACTATTAGTAGAAGAAGACGCCTATTTGATAGTAGAGTACAGGGGTTGAGTTGTGGAGTGAACAGATGATGAAATGGTAACCCCTTTCCGCAATCCACGGAAGAGGTTATATACCTCAAGATCAGGTGGTTGAGCACTGACCTAGTGTGCAGTAGGGTATACCCTGTGCACTAGCACAATAGTTCTCTACTTATGTGTGTTAGAATGTTAAGAGAACAGAATGTTATATATAGCGTATACATTATGCTAGTTTGATATTTAAAAGAAGGTGCCATGTTGTTAGTCACATTTGCAACCTTTTATCGGTTCGCAAATATTAGATTCAGACGCTAAACCGCACGAGGAACCGGTATGAGAATAAGGGTCGCCTATCTAGTAATAGCATCTAAGACACATCTTGTAGTTCAGTTAAGGCTTAGACTTACTAGCACAGGCAAGTCGACAGTTTTGAAGATTTGGATCACAGTAGCAACAATCTTCATTAAAGCGGCATTCGCCTATGCTGTTAGTTAAAACGCTAAATAAAATCAATAGATGTCGCGTACCACCATATCCCATTTTAGCAAGAGCGGGAAGAACAATAGCAGCCCAAATCGAATAAAAAGCAAGCATAGTTGTAGAATATATGCTCTTTAGAATAGTTAAAGAAGCTAATAAGCAATAATACTTTCAACAGTTAACCAATTTAACTAATTATAGTTAAGTATAAGTTAAGTTTTTGTAGAGAGATATGAGTTATTGAGTAGTAGAGAGCTACATATTTATAGATAAGAATTTCTGTAAGCTTCTAACAAGTTTTAAACTTTATTTTGCAATTTTAATATACTACTAACGAGATAGGTAAATTTAGATTAACTTTTTTACACTAGACGAGTTCTTATACGGGTCTGTAAAGAGAGCTGCTCTATATATTCTGCTTATAGTGTAGTGCTTATTATCTTACATCAGCTTAGCTTATATGAGCTATATACTAGCATAAGCGCTACAGCGGCTAGCTTAATCTTAGCATGCAGGGGTTATACAGGAGCAGTGCTCTGCAATAAATACACTTATAGAAGCACTACTAGAGTGCTGCTATAAATATATAATGCGTATAGAGTAGTGCTTAATATCACACCTTTACTTAGCTTAGATAAGCTATATGCTAGCGAAAAAGTAGCATGTTTAGTCGTAAGCTTAGTATCGCATATATAACATGCTATCCTCTAGGCCCAGGCGCTGTCAGCTTACGCGCCAGACTCGCGCTAGTTGACCACACATTAGAGTTTTTTCACCAAGCTTAGGAGCTTACTCCTAACTTAGTTAGTCGCGTTACGAGCCAGTTCGCGTTCCGAGCCACCCGAACATCATAACATCAAAGTCGTCCCAACTTCGACGCGTCATAACTCCACTACTATTTATTTTTTAAGGTGTCAAGGGTGGTGGTTGTTGTTGTAGTCAAAATAGGGTTCTAAAAAAGTGAAAAGCAGCTACCCTCTACTAATTAATCGCAAAAGTTAAAAAAAAAGATTATGTGTAGTTAATAAGATTCGAACAGTAGGTGGATAAGTTCTAGGAGGAAAGCTTAGACCACTAAGCGATAATCAGGGTCAAAAAATTTGCTAAAGTACTAAAAAACAACACTAGTTGAAACGTGTCTAATAGCGATTGCTAGCCTATAGCTAACAACAGGATTATAGTAGGATTGCAATAGAATTGCAACATAATGTAATAGAGGAAGGAAAGAACACGTACATACTACAGCAAGAGCCTATAATACTTGATAAAGCTGCTACTTCTTACCTACTACTTCTTACCTTTTAAACAGCACTGTATATAAATAACTTGCATATAATACGCTGTACTGCAACATAGCGTGTAACCTCTACAATAAGTATCTCCTTAACCTTAACTCTTATTTAAAAATAGGAAGCTTTATTATTCTACACCTAGCCCCTAAACTAGTCTAGCTTAAGCTAATTATGTAGACACTTAAGTTTCTTAAGCATCTATAAACTTAGCCTCTTTAAGACTTTATAATTATATTTCTTATAAACAACTATAGAATCCGCAATATCTCTATATATAAATAGAATATTAAGCCTTAACTTAGCTAGTTATAGAAGGAATATAAAATCTACAGGGTGTTTGCTAATACTAGTAAAGTACTTAAAATGCTCTACTTTAGTATCTCTTTCTTCTTGTTAATTATGCATAAGCTAAGTAAAGAAACTATTAACTAGTTAGGCTAGCTGTTACATAACGTTAAAATAGCAATAGAGAAGAAAGAAGCAGGAAAGGAGGAGTAGGCGTTCTATTGTCGTATGTATAGGTTAGAAAGCAAGGCAATAATAGTACTACTTCTTTAATTCGTCTAAGAGTACCTAGAAGTGAAGCCCTAACATAAGTAGGCAGTATAAGCAAGATAAGGCACGTTAAGTTAGAAGGCGATTCGCGTCTTTGTCTTGCTTTTCTTTATTTCTATCTAAACATGCTAGAGTGACACACTAATTGCGTACTAGTAATGCTAAACAAGGAGACATAAGCCCTAATACCTATTATTAGCAATAAATCTTTTTTTTACTAAAAAGGTGTCTACAAAATGTGTAGTTACATTAAAAGGTTGTGTTAAAAGGCTGAAGCTAATAACTCCACTACTATAAACCTGATTTAACAAGCAATTAAATATCCAAAATTACATAAAGCTAGAGATAATTTTTTATACCGCGAAGTCGCACAAAAGTTTAGTGTTAACACAACAATGTTGTCGCGGCGGTACTAAGGGAAATAAAGCACCTATGCAACCAAATGAAAGCGTTAGCAAGTACTTAACCTACAACAAAAGGCCGAACTTATATTATACATAGAAAGATGCGCAGGAAGAGGCTTACTACCTATACAAGAGATAATACAAAATCTTGCATTAATAGTAAGAAAGTAAGAGGTTTGTTAAAGCTTGGTTACTTAGTTTCTTTAGCGCCACAAGGACAATCTTACTATTAAATAGAGTACTAAAATTAATTGCAACTGTTACAAAGCCAGTCATATATTTTAGTACAAGCTCTACTTTTACATGCTGTATTTAAAAATGCAAGAGAACAGTATAAACGCGCACAATACGTACAATATAAATAAAAAGAGCTTCTTTGTTACTGTCGCAAAACTCGGCAAAAAAGTCTTCTCTAAGGCCTCTATAAGCTTCAAAAGTGCTGCTGCAGCTATACAAAATAGTAGCTGTATATAAATAACGTTGCTAGCTTGCGTATATGCTTTTAGTAAGTTATTGCTGCCTGCTCTTATATATTAAGGCTTCTTTAGTAATTAATCAGGCTGAGTTGACGCTGTAGAGGTGAGGAAACACAAGATTTTCTTCTTAAACTCACTTACTAGATAAAGCAATAATACTATAAGACTAGCCTAGCTTAATCAAGTATTTAAGCGCTATCAAAAGCAGAAAGCGCGTTACAATTATTGACTTCTTATTCTTAACAGCTATAGCAGCTATATAACACCTAATTTTATGAATTTTTGCAACAGCAATTGTATACTCCTAGCTTTTTTTCCAATTTATGATACTTACAGCTTGCAGCCTCTTAATATTGTTGTTTTCTCGCCTCTTTTGCAGTACGATACTCAAGAACTTAACTGCTACTTCTATTAATCGCAAGGCCTTATAAAAATTACAAAACGCAACTTCTTTGCTATCTTTTAGTTTATATACAGCTTTACAATAACGCTTAAACTTATTTTAAATGGTTTTTAAGCTACAGGCGTTTAAGTAATAAATGCAGACGCTGTACTAAAACGCTTCAACAACTACTAACAACAACAAAATAAAGCTCTAAAACTTAGGCAGCTTAGTAATAGCAATACCTAGAAAGATCTTCAAAAATTTCTAGACTCTGCGCTGTAGTATACCTTGAAAGTTAACCAAGATTAGATGAAGTTTTTATTTTAATTTTTACAGGTGCAAAATAAGCTTGTTAACGACAAAAATAACAGTTTATAAAGCAAGCTTACAGAACTCATCCACCCACCGTTCAAATCTCGTTAACTACACACAACCTTTTTTTTGACTTTTGCGATTGATTAGTAGAGGGTAGCTGCTTTTCACTTTTTTGGAACCCCATTTTGACTACAACAACAACCACCACCCTTAACACCTTAAAAAATAAATAAAGCAAGCTTACAACTAATCAAAGGTACCTTAAGAACAATAATGCTCTTGACCTTTAACAGCGCAAAAAGTACTATAGCAGTGCTGTTTTTTAGTCTCTAAGGAAGCTCTGCAAGGCGCGCTACTGCAATGCTGTAAAACAGAATAAAGCTAAGCAACTACAACTCTAAAAAGCTTGCAACAAAAATATTAAAGCAGCAGCAACAATATACAAAAAATAGCAAGCTAAGGCTGCAAATGTAGCTTAACAACAAGCTACTAGAGAGCGTAGCAAGGCAAAATAAGCGCGCGCTAAGAAACTTGCTGCTTCCCAGGCGCTTAAAAAGCAGCAACACAACGCTGTAACTGCTAAAAAATCATATAATACACTTACAGGACCTAAGCAAAAAGCCTTACACAAAGCAGCAAAAAATCTAATAAAGTATTGTTGTGTTAGTAGTAGTTAAACTAGTGTTAACGCTGGTCCGCCGGCTGCGTCTCCCCCACTCAAAATCAGCGCGCGCGGGCGCCAAATTAAGACACCAGCGAAATTCAAGTAGATAGAAAGTTTCGCATACATCTATATATTAATACACTAGAATTTCTCGCGATAATCGCTTTTGTGGGTAGCTCTACAGCCTCATCTTTTTGGTTGCCCAATATTAGTGGGGTGGCTCGTAACGCGAACTGGCTCGTAACGCGACCAACCAGGTTAAGCTTTACAGGATACGTGTTAAACTTAGAGGTATCCCTCTGTTAAATTTACCGAGCATAGTGAGGTCGGATCTGTACAATCGAACAGGGACCCCGTGCTTACCGTGTCTGTGCGCGAGATGATCATGTTCGAGTGATGATCACCCCACCAACATGAAGATTTTAGAAAAATGAGGCTGTAGAGCCACCACCAATAGCTAGTATCGCGAGATTTAATAAAGTAATACTAAAAAGAGCCCTGCAATCAATTTGTGCTACGTATATTTGCTTAGTAAGTTAACGTTGAGCCCGCGGCGGGTGGTGCGCGATAGGGCAGCTGATGCAGCTACCTTAGCTTCAACATAAGATGAATTAACAACAACACGTTTGCAACGCTTCTGCTTTTAAGTAGAGGCTTATAAGGCCTTACGCTTACCCTTTTAAGACAGTTGTATAGCTTTTTGAGCGTCGCGAGCTAATTTCTGACGCTCCTTTTTAGCTACCTTTTTAGCCTTCTCTTTCTGTCTTACCTCCTTAAGCCTCTCCTTCTTAACACGCCTCTTCTTAGCTTGTTAAGCCTTATATAATTAAGCTTACTCTTTTAAGTAAGACCTCCTAGCTTTTTAGAGTTATAGTAGTTGTTGTTCGTATTATTAAACTCCCTTGTTGTCCTAAGCTTGACAGACCTTCCTAGGTGACTAGAAAACAGCAATACTGTAGTACTCCTAAGGATTATTAAGTTAGAGAGTAGAGCTCTTCTTTTAGTGTCTCTTTTTAACTAAAAGAGCCTCTTTTAAGCCTTTAATCTTGCTACAGAGAATACTATTTTAAGCTAAGATGTAGTAGAGACTTTAACAAAGCTTTTTTACCTTTTTAGTGCTCTAATCTTGCACTAAACGGCGTATAAGAGTCTCTATTTAAAGCTAATTATCTCTACTAAGAACAGAAGCTAAGGATTTATTTAAACTAGAGGCCTCTTTGCAGAATCTTTAAAGGATAACCTTAAGATTAGGTAGATAGACTTTAGTTACTTAGAAAGACTTTCTAATAGTCTCCTCCTTAAAAGCAGTACCCTAGGCCCTCTAAAAGAGGAGAAAGAAGTCTCTTTTTACTATTAGTAAGAGCCTCTAGCTTTTATACAGGTAGAATAAAAGCTTAGTTAAGTAGGTAGTTAAGAGAAGCTTAAATACTCTAACGTTAAGTAGTTAAAGCGTATAAGTAAAATAAGGAGGAAATACAGCTAATAGGATCTTATAGTTATTATAGTAATTAATAAAATCTATAGTTAGGTAAGATCTATAGCTGTTAAGGAGGAGTAATTAGTATTCTAAATAAGCTTTCTGTTTAGTCTCTCTCTTAAAAACCTCCTTAAGCTAGGCTAGACCTATATTATGATTAGTCTAGCTAGAAGGAGATAAGCTAACAAATACTAAGTGCTTTTTGTTATTAATATCCTTAACCTAGCTCAATTTTAGAGCTCTAACAGCTAACTAAAAGATAAGAGCTAGGGATAGAGCTGTACTGTCTAAACAAACGCAGGCTAGAACAGTTACTTACTCTCTATTACTATCTTATGTTGCAGCCCTAACCCCTTTTTAGTTGTATATCCTCTTATTAAACACTCTTTTTAACCTTTTAGTTACTCTAATTATAAAGCCTTTCTTATCTATATTAAAGATTTAAAAAGGCTCTATATTGTATTCACTTATTTTCTTATGTAGTAGCTTAAAGTAGAGGCTATATTTAGCCTCTAAATTAGCTTTGTGGCGATTGTGATCTATTCCTGCCTGCCAGCGCGAGATAAGATAGGTAGGATTCCTATTAATAAAGCAAGTAACCTAGCTTTCTAAAACCTCTCTACTAGCTAAAGATAAGGCAAAGTTGCGTATTATTGCTTGTGTAGGAGGTGTACGTCGTTTAGTAATCGTAGTAATATACTGTAGGAGCTCAGTTTCCTAGTGTACGTAGAGGGACGAATAGGCGAGTTTATTTAGTTAGGTTCTGCCTTAGTGTCTGCGAGCGAGCATACAATAATTAATACTATACTTTTTTGCAACTTATGCGTACGAAAAAGATGCGCCTAGCTCGCGCGATTTGATATCTTCAATTGCTTTCTGAATCAGGTCCATGGTGGTGGAGTTATGACGCGTTTTGTGTAGGGTGGTAGAGTTGGTGGGGTGATGATCACTCGAACATGATCATCTCGCGCACAGACACGGTAGCGCACTAGCCACCCTAATTTAGGACCTTATAAAAGGCAACATCATTAAGCGCAGAAGATGAGACACTATGACTGAGGTGGACGGTGGTACGATCGGGACGGTGGTACGATCGCTCCGAACACCAAAACAGCCCTACCACTTGAGCCTGTAGAGCCTCACACAATAGCTACTATCGCGAGATTCTTTAGTGGTGAGATCTATAGGACTTAAATAATATATATAGATATAGAAATCAAGTTAGAGTCCTAATCGCGCGCCCTGTGCGCG
Source organism: Alternaria sp. 'sect. Undifilum' (assembly GCA_024321975.1). Taxonomy (NCBI): domain Eukaryota; kingdom Fungi; phylum Ascomycota; class Dothideomycetes; order Pleosporales; family Pleosporaceae; genus Alternaria; species Alternaria sp. 'sect. Undifilum'. The sequence continues at coordinate 13,226,379 of JAJJZI010000001.1, forward strand.
AGGTAGACGCTGGTTGAGCTGTAACACCACCTTGAGGCTCTCCACTACCTGTAGGGCTCGCGATAGGCCTCTTCTTCGAGTAGCCTTTTTAAGAGCCTTAAGGCTGCTCTTCTTACCCTTTTAAGAAGTTTTTATAGCTTGTTAGAGTTGTTTTGCAGTCCTGCAAGCAGCTGCCCTAGAGGCCTGTTTAGCAGCTCTCTCAGCCTTCTCTTTCTCCCTCACCAATCGAGCTGCAGCTCTCGCCTGTTGCCTTATTTTTTTCTCTTTCCTCTTTGCCTGCCTTGTCTTCTTACGATGCCTGTTTATCTTAGCTTTTTAGTGTTGTACCTGCTCCTCCTCGCGCTCCTAGAGCTGCTGGCAATCACATGCCTCTTTCACCTTCCTCAGAGACTAGACTATAGCTCCACCTTATTACTCCTTAGGCTCCTGAAGTGGGAGAAGCTTCTCTCGTGTCCTATGCGTCTTTTTATTAACTAGAGCCTTGCGTAGGCCTTTAACTTTATGCTTAAGGAAGGCCTTTTCTGTTAAGATTGAGTAATAAACCTAGCTTAGCTTTTAAGCTTGTTTATTACCTTAATCTTTGACTACCTCGCGTAGTAGGCACTTAATTTTTCTCTAGTTTAAGGCACTCAAGCCTAAGGACTTACTATCGCTTAAAGGGCTCTTAATACTAAACCTTTTTAATATAACCTTAGGATTAAAGAGTAAGAAGACTGTAGCCTTAAAGGCCTTTACGATTGTTGTTTCCTTAAAGGAGGTCTGCTAGGCCCAGTAGAAAAGAGGAAAGAAATCCCTCTTACTTATTAAGGTGAGGCCCTGGTTCCTCTCTAGAAATCTAGATATCTGAGCCTGGTAAGCTAATGAGAGAGGCTTAAACAGGGCAACATTAAGAGGCTACAGCGTGTAGGTTAAATGATGAGGATAGACTGTAAGGAGAATCTTGTTTTAATTCCAGTACTTAATAAAATCTGTAGTAATGTAAGATCTATGGCCGTCTAGGATAAGTAATTAATAGGAGGATTAAGCCTTTGCCTCAGTATCACGATCAAACACCTGTTTAAGCTACGCAAGACTAATATTATTGTTTGTCTAGCTAGAGGGCGATAAGCAGATTTAAACTTAATAAGTCTTAGGATTAAGGACTTCTGACTAGGTGTCTTGTATCGATCCTAAGGTCGATTGATATATGAGGGTAGGCGCAAGGTAAGATCCATCAGCGCAGACGCAGGCTACGAGTGTTATCTACTCTCGCGAGCTATCCTGAATAATACTCTTCCTTTTTCCCTCCTTATATAAGGGTTTATTGAAGATCCTCTTTAATCTTCCCAGGATGCTAAGAAGGAAGCCTCCTTATCTATCTTGTATATTACAGACACACATAAGCAGTAAAAATATAAAAATACAGCTATTAAGATAGGTAAACGCTTTTACCTTTAAGCTTACATCTATTGGTGCGTGCAAAACTAGCCTAGTCTAGTAAAGTACTATACACACTTTACTTGTGTTGCTAATATTGTAAAGGGCTGAAGCCTTGATGTTCCCTAGTACTCGGCCTGTGGCCTTCGTTGGCTTTTCTTACCTCAGCACTAGCAGCTGACTACCAGCTGCACTAGTTACGCTAACTGTCAGCTAACCCGGCAAACCTCCGATAAACCTCAGTTAGTTCTAACCTTAGTTAGTCCTAACCATCCGGGTTGGATATAAAACCTTTACGTAGTCTCTCCATAGTTCTTTATCTAATTTATTCACTATTTACCTTGCATCTTTAGTTAACCTAACGCACCCTTACAATTGAATTAGATCCTTCTTTAGCTACTCGCGTAGCTACGTCGTACTTAGCAGCCTGCTAGAGCTATATCTACGCACGAGATCCTAATTAATGAGACCGCTAGTTAATAAGTTGATTGTTTAAATTTACTGAAGGATTAACAGTAGGAGAAGCACTAGAAAGTGCTAAGGGATGCTTAGTTGTATAAGTCCCTAAGGCGTTTAAATTCGTTAGATAAGCCTACTAAGCGTAGTAGCCCTAGAAAACAGACGAAGGATAAGCCTACTAAGCGTAGTAGCTCCTACACGAAGGATAAGCCTACTAAGCATAGTAGCTCCTACACGAAGGATAAGCCTACTAAGCGTAGTAGCTCTTAAAACAGACGAAGGATAAGCCTACTAAGCGAAGTAGCTCCTACACGAAGGATAAGCCTACTAAGCGTAGTAGCTCCTAGAACAGACGAAGGATAAGCCTACTAAGCGTAGTAGCACCTACAACGATCCCTGTCGACAATAATAGAGTACTAGCAAGTACTTATAAATATAATGGCAGAACCCTCAGCAGCTTTTTTAGTTGTAAGGATAGCAGAACTACACTAAGATGGTGTTAGTAGACCTGAAGTAGAGACTACTTTAGAAGGTCTTTGTAGAGCGGGTAGCCTAGATGAGATAGCTACTTCTACAAGGATACAGGAAGCCTTTTAAGCTTAGGAGGCTATAGGCACATTGCAACAAGAAGGAAAGCCTAGGGTAGAACAACAACCTTAACTACCACCTTCGTTACCTACCTTATTAGCTGCCCTAGGGAACTAATAAGCTCAAACGCCTAGGCGTTTTAAACAACTAGATCCTAATACCTTTAACAGAAATAGAAAGATGTACTAAATCTTTTAACAACAACTTACTGCTAAGGTAGAAAACAACAAAGAAGATTTTAATATAGATAAAGGAACTTGCGATTACGCCTTTAGCTGACAAAAAGGCTCAGCTGCAACTCTTACCCTGCCTTTCTTTGACTAAATAGGGATTTCCAATTTATAGATTTAATAAGTTATTAAATTTCTTTAACTAAATGTTTAGCAATCCCTATAGCGCAGAGAGAACTAAGAATAAGCTCTAGTCTATAAGCCAAGGCAATAAAAGTATCTAGAAATACATCATGGAATTCTAGGAGCAACTGCTATTATCTAATAGTAGCTTAGACGAGAATACAAGGATAATGCTTTTCTAAAAAAGTCTTATTTAGAAACTTTAAGACAAACTTATAAGTATTACCTATAAGGATTTAGATAGCCTGCAAAACAAAGCAATAGAGATTGCTGATTACCTCTATAGAATAGAGGATAGAATAGAGGAGTACTCTAAAGGCAGAGACAAGCCTAAAGAGTATAAATCTAGGAGAACTTCTCCTCCTCCTTCTCCTTCAAAAGGAGACTAGATAGAAGGGATAGAATACACAGTAAGAACTGCTAAACTTTAACAGTTTAGTAACTAGAAGTTAGAATAGTTGTACAAAGAAAGACGTTGTTTTAATTGTAAATAGAAGGGCTATCTATCTACATATTATACAGAGAATAAGAAATCTTCTAAAAAGGAGAAAAAGACTTTAGTTAAGTCCTCTAACTCTAAAGAGAAAGATAATAAGCTTAGCAAGGGAAGCTTAAATAAGGACTTAGAATTAGAAAAAGAGTAGCTCCTGTTCAAAGTTACTAGCAGGAGCCTCTAATAAGTTAGGATAACTTAGTTAAGGAGTAGGTAAAATTTAGAAAGAATATAAGTAGCAATAAAATTACTTTAAAAGCGCTAGTTAACAGTTACACTTTCGCCTCTACTTTAATTAATACAGGAAACCTTGCATACTCGCTTATTAGCCCTTAACTTATTAAGAACGCTAACTTACAGTGCATTTCTATTTCTCCTAAGCGATTAGAAGGAGTTACAGATAAAACTAGAACTATTAACAAAGTTACTAGGTTAGACTTTAATATTAAAGGCTATAAGGATACTATTTAGGGTTATATAGCCCTTATACACCCTAGTTATAATTTAATACTTAGACGGTTCTAGATAAATAGAAGAGAGGTTACTATTACTCCTTCTAGAAAAACAATTTACATCTATTCTTCTAGCTAAATGATTAAGTTACTTAGCACTAAGGATCGCCCTATTAAAGGAGACTAGAGATTGAAACAAATAAGTGTAACAGCTTATTACTCCTATATTAGGCGGGCGAAAAAGGATAAGTCTTTTTAGACTTTTGCCGCTTCTCTTAAGGATATTAAAAAAGCCCTAGCTCCTTAGAAGAAAGTAGAGGTCCTACCTTTACTCCCTATAGCTTACTAACACCTAGCTTAGATTTTTAATCTAAAAACCGCCTCTGTACTACCTCCTTTATGCAGATCTAAAGTAGATTACTAAATTAAACTAGAGAAAGACGATAAATTTAAAGAAAAGGAGGCTCCCTAGGGACCTCTATACAATATAAGCCGCCTAGTACTTCTAGTATTACAAAAGGAGCTTATTTCTCTACTTAACAAAGGATAGATTAGAGCTAGTAGCTCTCCTACCTCCTCCTCTATTATTTTTACTAAGAAACCTAGAGGAGGATTATGTTTTTGCCTTAATTACTAAGCCCTAAACGCTAATACAAAGAAAGATTGTTATCCTTTACTTTTAATTGAGGAAACCCTTAACAATATCGCAAAAGCTAAATAGTATATATAGATTAACGTTTATGCAGCTTTCTATAAGATTAGAATTAATGAAGGAGATAAGTAGAAAACAGCTTTTTACACTAGATTTAGGTTATATATATAGCTAGTTACTCTATTTAGTATAGCGAACGCTCTTAGTACCTTTCAACGCTATATTAATTGGACCCTCTACGAGTATATTAACGATTTTTACTTAGCCTACCTAGACGACGTCTTAATATACTCAAATAGCTTACTAAAGGATCACTACACTAATACAAATAAGGTCCTAAAAGCTATAGGCAAGGCTAGATTACTTTTAGATATCTAGAAGTGCGAATTCGACGTACAGAGTACAAAATACCTAGGTTATATTAATTAGGCAGGAAAAGGACTTCGAATAAATCCTAATAAAGTAAAAGCAATTAGAGATTAGCAGGTATTTATAAACGTTAAAGGAGTACGCAGTTTTCTTAGTTTTGCAAACTTCTGTTAAAACTTATAAAGAATTACTTAGAAATAATAGCTCCTCTTTTAAGGCTTACTAGTAACATCTCCTTTTAATAGGGAGAAACTAAGCAAAAGGCTTTTAATAAGCTAAAGGAGTTATTTAGTACTAAACTAGTACTAGCTTAATATAATCCTGACAGAGAAACAATCCTAGAAACAGGCTTTTCTAGATATGTAGTAGCAGGAGTCCTCTTAGAATACGATAATAAAGGAAGCTTACGCCCTGTAGCTTATTATTTAAAAAGGATAACTAGCACGCAAAGCAATTACAAGATACACAACAAGGAATTACTAGTAGTTATCTCCTACTTATCTAAGTAGAATGCTTTGCTACAGTCTTTAAACAAGTTTATAGTTATTACAGACTAAAAAAACTTTAAATATTTTAGCAAACCTAGACAGCTTAGCAAGAGACAAATAAGATAAGGTAAATTTCTAGGAAAGTTTCCTAATATAGAAATTTCCTACAGGCCTAGGGTTAAAAACTCTAGGGCTAATGACTTATATAGGAGACAACAAGATATGCTAGCAAACGACTAGGATACTAGGATTTCTAGGAGGGTTCTATAAGTATTTAAACCTATAACTGCAGCTACTAATAAAGAACTAGAGGAAGAAGAAGTGCTTAGAACCTTTAGCTGCAACAGCTATCTAGCAACTGTACTAGAATTACTTTAAGAGCAGTTAGATCTAGAGGATCTATAAGATAAAGCTAAAGAAGAGGACAAAACTTACTAAATAGCCTAGAAAGCTGTAAGAGATAGTAAACGACGATTTCCTACAGCTTTAGATCTTAAACTTTCTATTTCTAAATGCCGACTAGATGATTCTAGAAACATCCAATACTGAGATCAAAAATGGGTACCTAATAATAAACCTCTAAGAACTAGAATTATCCACGAAATCTACAATTCTAGGGCTTTAAGTTATCTAAGAAGGAATATTACCTACTAAGCTATTGCAAGAGTATACTCTTAGCCCTCTATTTATTTTTAAGGTATTAAAGGTAGTGGTTGTTGTTGTAGTCAAAATGGGTTTTCCTAAAAAGTAAAAAGCAGCTGCCCTCTACTAATAAGTTGCAAAAGTTAAAAAAAGATTGTGTATAGTTAACAAAATTCGAACAGTAAGTAGATAAGGTCCACGCGCTAAGCGCTTAGAGCAGAAAAGCTTAGACTACTAAGCAAAATTAGGGTTAAAAAATTTGCTAAAGGTACTAAAAAACGACACTAATTAAAACGTGTTTAACAGTAATTGCTAGCCTATAGCTAGCAACAAGATTACGATAGAGGTAGAGGAGGTAGGGGTAGAGCAGGGTAAGGACACGTACGTTACTGCAGCAGGAGCCTGTAATACTTTATAAAAGCTCCCGGCCTACTGCTTCTCACCTTTAGGATTTCCTACACCACACAGTACTGTATATAAATAATATAATACTTAGACTATTCTTCTCTCTGTTTAACATAAAGACTAATAGCTTACATTAAGTAAAGTTAGACCTTACTAGGTTACTATACAAGAAGCTATAGTAGTAGATTATAAAGCCTACGTTTATCTTTGTTAAGCGGCCTCCTTAGTTAGTTAAAGAGGAGCTGTTAGCGGTAGCTCCTATAGTAAATAGGTGGACGTAGAGGTTAAATTCTGTTATTTATTAACACCTTATTAATGCGTCTAGTATTATAAATATTAAGGTTATAATAAAGGTTGTAAAAGGCTTGTTTAGTAGCAAGTCTATTAAATACGTTACGCATGTTAATAGTCTAGGTATAGTAATAGTATGTTATCTTACTAATCTCCTCTTGCGTAAATGTAACTTTAGTAGAGAAATCTTGCAGTAGCTTTATAAGGAGCAAAAGCGTGTTAAAATAGCTATTAAGTAGCTAGGACAAACTAATAAGCATGAGAATTTTGTAAGTCGCCTTTAAAGATAGGAAAGCTATGCTTAGATAGTGACGCTGTTGTTGTATGTTTACATCTAAGTATAGGCGCCAGAAACGCCGTAACTGCAACACCGCTAGAATAGTAATAAAGACGACAGAAGTTGCAGTTAGCAGTAAATAGTTATTAGTAAATAGTTATTAGTTAAGAAGGTTAGTTAGAGGGATATTGCGTATCTTCGTTTCCGTCTAAACATGCGACACACCAATTGCGTGCCGGCAATACTAAACAAGGGGGCATAAGCCCCAATACCTGTTGTTAGCAATAAATCTTTTTTACTAAAATAGTGTCTACAAAATGTGTAGTTACATCAAAAGGTTGTCTCAAAAGGCCAAAGCCAAGCCCTCTATTAGCGAAAGTATTAGAAGATATATAAGGAACTGCTTAGTGTGTAGAAGAACAAAACCCTAGAGAGACAGCCTACAAGGCTTACTAAAACTCTTGCCTATACTAGAGTAAATATAGAAAGAAATTTCTATAGATTTTATTATAAGGTTACTAGAAAGTAAAGGCTGTACAAACCTTATAGTAGTTATTTATTTTTTAAGGTGTCAAGGGTGGTAGTTGTTGTTGTAGTCAAAATGGGGTTCTAAAAAAGTGAAAAGCAGCTACCCTCTACTAATCAATCGCAAAGGTCAAAAAAAAAAGATTGTGTATAGTTAATGAGATTCGAACGGTGGGTAGATAAGTTCTAGGAGGAAAGCTTAGACCACTAAGCGATAATTAGGGTTAAAAAATTTGCCAAAGTACTAAAAAACAACACTATTTAAAACGTGTCTAACAGCGATTGCCAGCCTATAGCTAACAACAGGATTATAGTAGGATTGCAATAGGATTGCAACATAATGTAATAGAGGAGGGAAAGGACACGTATGTACTGCAGCAGGAGCCTATAATACTTTATAAAGCTGCTGCTTCTTACCTACTACTTCTTACCTGCTACTTCTTACCTTTTAAACAGCACCGCATATAAATAATTTGTATATAATACGCTGCACTATAATATAGCGTACAACCTCTACAATAAGTATCTCCTTAACCTTAACTCCTATCTAAAGACAGGAAGCTTTCTTATTATACACCTAGTCCCTATCCTAGTTAAGCTTAAGCTAATTATGTAGACACTTAAGTTTATTAAGCATCTATAAACTTAGCCTCTTTAGGACTTTATAATTATATCTCTTATAAACAACTCTAGAATCTACAATATCTCTATATATAAAAAGAATATTAAGCTTTAACTTAGCTAGTTGTAGAAAGAATATAAAATCTACAGAGTGTTTACTAATACTAGTAAAGTACTTAAAATGCTCTGCTTTAGTATCTCTCTTTTCTTATTAATGGTGCATAGGCTGAGTAAAGAAACTATTAACTAGTTAGGCTAGCTGTTATATAACGTTGAAATAGCGATAGAGAAGAAAGAGGTAGAAAAGGAGGAGTAGGCGTTCTATCGTCGTATGTATAGGTAAGAAAGCAATGCGATAATAGTGCTGCTTCTATAATTTGTCTAAGAGTACCTAGAAGTAAAGCCTTAATATAAGTAGGTAGCATAGGCGGAATAGAGCGCGTTAAGTTAGGAGGCGATTCTTATCTTTGTCTAACTTTTCTTTGTTTCTGTCTAAACATGCGACACACTAATTGCGTGCTAGTAATGCTAAATAAGGGGATATAAGCCCTGATACCTGTTGTTAGCAATAAATCTTTTTTTTACTAAAAAGGTGTTTATAAAATGTGTAGTTATATTAAAACGTTGTCTCAAAAGGCTGAAGCTGTTATAGTAGTTATAGATAAGCTTAGTAAGGACGTTGTCCTAATAGGCTTTAAGGACATTACTACAGAAAGTGTTACTAAAGCTTTTATAAGCTCTGTAGTAGCTTACTATTAGTTACTAAACTATATTACTTTAGATAGAAGTATACAGTTTGTTAACTATTTTTAGATTAAGCTTTGTGAGTTATTAGAAATTAACGACGCTTATCTTCTAGATACTATTCTAAAACTAACAGGTCTACAGAAAGAATAAACTCTATAGTATAGGCTTATTTACGAGCCTTCTGCAATTAGGATCAAACAAATTAGAAAAGCAACCTAGAGATAGCTAAGATTGCAGATATAGCAAGGCAAGCTTAGTCTACTAAGATGTCTCCTTTCTTCCTATAACACAGCTATAAAGTAGATCCTCTACAAATTGTAACTAAGCACGGCCCTTAACAATAACTTTAAAGGAAAATACAAGAGGACTTTTAAAAGGTAGAAATATTATTAATAAACTATAGCAAAGTATTAAGTTTACACAAGTTATAATAGGAGAAAGTAAACGAGAACAAGAAAAGCAGGTAAATAAGAAAAGGCACTAATCACCTCAGCTTAAAATCGGCGATAGAGTATAGTTAAAACTAGGCGACTACTAAAAAATAAAAAGGCCTAGCAGGAAACTTAACTAGAAAAACCTTAAGTATACAGTACTTAAGGTTATTGGACTAAACGCAGTTAAATTAAATACTCTTAGCCAAATTTACCTAGTATTTAATGTTAAAAACCTTAGACTAGCGTCTTCAGACCCTCTACTAAGCTAGCTAATGGACAATAATAAATCTCTACTAATTAAGACAAAGGATAGATAAGAATACCTAGTAGAGACTCTATTAGAAGAAAAAAAAAGAAAAAAAAGCAGCACTTAGTTAAATGATTAGGATATCTAGATCTAACCTGGGAACTAGCTATTAATCTAGAGGATACAGAAGCTCTAGAGGAGTAAAACTCTAGGTAACAAGATTACTACTCCTACTATATTTTTTAGGAGAGGGGTATTGTAAAGGGCTAAAGCCTTGATGTTCCCTGGTACTCGGCCTGTGGCCTTCGTTGGCTTTTCTTACCTCAGCACTAGCAGCTGACTACCAGCTGCACTAGTTACGCTAACTGTCAGCTGACCCGGCAAACCTCCGATAAACCTCGGTTAGTCCTAGCCTCGGTTAGTCCTAACCATCCGGGTTGGATATATAACCTTTAAGTAGTCTCTCTATAGTTCTTTATCTAATTTATTCACTGTTTACCTTGCATCTTTGGTTAATCCAACGCACCCTTACAAATATATAAAATAAGAATGGGCAAATCTCTTAAGAAGAGAAAAGTATTCTCTTTTTCTTAGGCCTACCACGAACTAACAAAGAGGCAGTTATATATAGTATATACTTTCTGCCTTAAATAAAAATAATTAGGATACATATAAATTAAAACATATTTTTTTTCTTAAATTCTACTACAAGAAGATAACTAGCCTAGATAGGTTTTTTGGCTAGAATATGGAGACGCTAATGCTAAGATGCGCTAGATTATGCTGTCTAACTAGCGCGCAACTTTTACCCTAAAAAAAGAAAAAAAAAGTAAAAATAAAGATTAGCAAAGCATATAAAAAGACAAGCACGCTAGTAGATGTTAACCTCAAAGTAAAAGACCTTATTAAGTTTTTAGGCAACCTAAAGCTTAGACTATTAACTATTAACATGCTTATAGCTTATTCTAAAACTGAAAGACTTTTTAAAAAACCTACTAACTATGCGTATTTTATTGCACGAGCAACTAATGCAGAATCCTCTAGCAAAAGAAATAACAGTTTCATCATTATTAATGCTTGAAAAGAACTATTTAATAAGACAAGTGCAGTATATATAAGCAACGTAAAGATACACCCTCTCTATTGTATGTTTAGTATAGTAGGGCACATGCTTAAGAATTGCGAACTATACTACGCCCTAAAGCAGATAAGATAGGTTAGTTTTAACTAAGATATTTCTAGCAAGAAAGGAACTTACTACTTTAGGCTACTATATAAGCGTCTAAATGAAATTCTAGAATAACTACTATTAAACTAAGTGTTGTTATAGTTGAAGGCAAAGATCTACAAGTTTTACAACGTTACTAATAACGTGCTTAGTTAGCTAGCCTCTAGTGTAGTACCTAAGAAGTTTCTTCAAAAACCTTTTGCTAGGTTTAATGTTTAAGGAATAAAACTCTAATTCTGCAAATATAGTAAGGATTTTAATAAGCTCAAGCTACTATAATAATATCCTTTAGCTGTTCTAGCAATTCTAGAAGCAATTATACAGTCCTTCTGTAAACAAATACGTTAAGAAGCTTAATAATATTAATGCCGCCAACATTATACTAGGAGGCAGAGAAAACGCTTTATATAGCTTTTCTAAGTTAAATGCTACTACGCGCTTAAAAAGTAAAAGCTCTGCCCTCTACTAGGATATTAATTGTGTCTAGGAGGGAGAAATAAAGAAACAAAGAAGGCTAAGCAAGGATTTAAGCACCTAAAAAAGCAATTCAACAATACAAGGTAACGTTTCTATCCCTAAATTGCAGCTTATAGATATACAGTATCCGCAAGAAGAAATATAAAGTAATATACTTTTTGCAAGTTAGCTACATAATACACTATTTTTGATTTTTAAACTACTACAATTAGCTTAGCAAGATAACAATTTGATAGCAGATCTAAAGCACTTACAATAAGAGAGAAAGAAAACAGCTGTAAAATTTATTAACGCTCTTTCTAATTAAAAACTTAAAGAAATAGTGCAAGGACAACTAAATTATATTGTAACAGCCTTACCTAGACAAGAAGTACAGGAGGTTATAGTATCAGATCTTAAAGGGCAAACTCATATTCAAAAACCGCTGCGTAATTTTCTTATAAACAATATTAATGTTACAGATAGTTTACGTGCGCTTAATGTTATAACGTGTAGAAAAAATGCTAAGCCTACAGAATCTAGGTGTGATTTAACGCACCTAGAATCTATTCTAGCTGCTAATTATCTAAACTAGCGCACGGACCCTACTAATAAAACCTTACTAAATATACTACTTACTAAGAACGCGCAATGTAGTGTAATAAATTTGTATTAATTAAATGCCTAAACTCGTCACAAGGTGCATAAAAACCAAGACTCCTAGATAAGTAAATTAGACAATATACTTACTAAGGATGTCTAAGAAGTCTAGTAAAGAAATAAGCAGGCTTTTACTTAAATAAACCTACTTGAATGCTAAGTTACTGTAAATAACAGCTTTTTCAAGTGCTACATTAACACTAAGACATAAATAAATATATCAAGACTTAGTACTGCGCGAGTATTAAAGATACTGTATAAAATAATAGAACACAGACTAGGGCAGCTCTCTCTTAGTTTCACTTTAGCTAATAGAACACATAATCTGTTTGTAAGGACTGTATTGAATATATCTATATAAATACGAACAGTTACTATTGGAACTACGTTTAAGATTGTTGCTAATGTTACAAGATCTTCAATTTTAGGAAAACCTTAGTGTGTAAGCGCTAAGATATGAATTTAGTACATTGCTTTTAGGCAAATTACGTGCTAAGTCCTATCTGAAGACAGTATAAAGAACAGGATTTTTGTTGTATTTAACCTATCTCTAAATTACTCTGCGTAGATGATGAGAAATAAAGCCTTTAATAACAATTTAGATAGAGAAACTACAGGCAACGTACAGTTGCATGTAATTCCTAACAGAATAGGCAATAAATTGTTAGTAGCTGTAGTGAAATATATATAAAAAGCTGCATAGTTAAATCTAACAGCTAGATTTAGCAATTTTAACATGCTGTATATAGAAGATAGTAGAGAGAATTAAATAGTTAGATAAATTAAGTGTTTACGTACGCGGTTAGGCAGTTTGAAAACTTTACAAAAAACTATATACATAGTAAATTTTTAATTATGTGTTATCTTAATTGTTAGCAGATTTAAGAAAGACTGCTTAAATATAGTGAACAATATGATAATTCTTGTATAATAGACAAGATAGTAGACAAGAAAGTTTAACCGGTTAATAATTTTTAGCAAGAGATGCCTATAGAATTAGATAAAAGAACTAGAAAGAAAACGCAAAAGAACAACAACTTCTTAAAATAAGCATTCGCGATTTTTAAAAAAAGGATGTACAATTATAGTTCTAAACTAAGATATGCTGCTTTTCTGTAAAGAACAAGGCTTACTAAAGAATAAGTTAACAAGCTATATACTAAAAACTATCTGTAGCTATTGAAAAAGAAGATATTTATACATATACTTCTTAACAAAGAGAGGGCGCTCTTCTAGCAATTTAAGAAATTAGGAAGGATTTATCCTAATGTATGTCTGCTATATAAGATACAAACAATACTATATAAAGCTTAGTAAGTGTAAAGTTTTACTGTCTTAAAAGCTTTAAAGCTGTAAGTAGTAAATATAGTTAATGTTTACCTAAATTCAGGAACATAGGATAGTGTAATAGTTAGTATTACAATTTATAGCACCTAGTACTTGAAAAAGACAAAAGCGTTTAATAGATTAGCAATGCGTAATAGATAAGTGCAGTTACTATATAAAATGTAAACCTACTACTAATAGTAGATAGGTTTTCTAAGAGGTTTACAAGATGCAAGATTATCTTACTTATAGATTTGTTCTTAGGATATAACTAAATTACGCTACATCTAGAAAGCAGGGACATAACAGCGTTTTAAACACTAGTAAGGCTTATATAATTATGTACGATAGTTATAGGTGCTACCAACTCTATAGCAGCATTTTAACTAGTAATAATAAAGATTCTAAGAGTCTACTAGCCTAATACTATACTTTTTATAAACAACATCACATATAGAGGGCTGAATATTATTTATAGTAAAGATATATTAATACTAGGAGTTTAACGTTATATTCTTAAACATATCCTACCACTAGACAAAGTACGAGCCAATATTAAACGAGCTAAAAGTACTATTTTAGAAAAGAAGTGTTATTTTCTTATAGAAAGGCCTAAGGTTATAAGTTATAAGGTTAGCCCTTAAGGCTGTTATCCTAACTAGAAGAAAGTTAAGAAGATTATAAACTAGCTACTATGCAAGAATAAAGGATAGGTACAATTCTTTGTAGGCCTATGCGTCTAGTACTAAATAAGGGTAAAGAACTTTACTAAGATCGCTAAATCTCTGTTTACACTCCTACGAGACGATGTCCCTTTCAAATAAAGAAATTCACAAGACGCAGCAATATATAAGCTAAAATGAGTTATATATAATACACTTGCACTTGCGAACCTAGGTTACATTGATACTATAAATAACAAGATATTCTTAAAAACTAATATAAGTTAAGATAGTGCAAGAGCATGTATTAAATAACTTAAAAGAAAAACGATATTTAATGCAGTTTAAAAACACACTATAGTTAGCACAAGAGAGGCAATAGCACTCTACTAAGTTAGAATGCAAGGCTATGCTGTAGGCTCTTAAAAAGTTTTGTACTTACCTCTATAATAATTACTTTACTATAGAAACTAACGCTGCAACCCTTATTGCTTATTTAAATTACTTATCTACTAACAATCTAGAATGGGTTATAAACAGGTAGATATTAACAATTCTTTTATAGGACTTTGACATTAAGCATATACTAGAACAAAAGAATGTAGTTGCGGATGCACTATTAAGGTATCTAAAAGCTAACAAGTAGGAACCGCCTCTAGAACCTAAGGAGGACTTAGAGGAGTTTATTAATTATATAATTAGAAAGGTAAATGCAAATTAGAAATGTAAATGCACCTATACTAGTAGGACAAGCAAGGATACTCTATTAGGAGTTTTTAACAAAATTAGAACAATACGCTTAGTTTTTAGTTAACTTTAGAACTTCTAAGAGTATAGAACTACAAGAACTACAAGCATAGAAGAAGCAAGCTATAAACTTCTTTGTACAATACAGGATACTTTTTGAAAAAAATATCGAGGAACATTATAATCTGGCGGGTTGTAGATAATACTAACCTAAGAACAGCTGCAGTATAGAACGTACACACCTAGATTAGACATAGAGGAGTTAACGCAGTGTACTCTATACTCGCGCAGTAATACTAGTAGATAGAAATATATAAGCACGTACGGGAAAGACTAGCAACCTATCTAGACTCTTAACTGCAATCCTCTAAGAAGAAAGTTTCTATGCTTATTAACACTTACAGTTTTACTATTACGGAAACTGTTGCAATTAATGTAGTATACATGCCTCAGTGTTTTAGGAAGAAGTTTTTAGTAATTGCAAAAGACTACTTTAGCGGCTAGCTTAAAGCAAAAGTTTGTTAAACAACTAGTCTAAGACAATTGCAGAGTTTATATATAAGAATATTATATGTTAATAAAGCACAGCACGGAAACTTATAGTTAATAGAATGCCTAATTTTGCTAAAGTAGTGTTACATCTATTAAAGATGTACAGAATTAACTAAGTCTAGTTGTTAGATCATAACCTACAAGCGATAAGAAAGATTAAAGGAGTGTATAAACATATTTTAAACGCCCTCGCAAAGCTACTAGGACCTAAATTTAAGAACTTGCTAATAGTTCTTCTTGCAGACAGGATCTCTATACAGGAACAAATAGGTTACTTACTGTACTAGATAGCTATAGGGCAGAACCTAGTGCTTTTTATTAAACTCGCGCTGCCTACATAGCAAACGCTTCTTCTTAGGGAAGTAAATAACTGTGCACAACTACTTGCAATTTAACCAATATAGCTAGATCTTAGAGATTAGTTAATAAAGAATGCGGTTGCTTGTACTAACTAAATAAGAGCTGCTAAGAAAGAATACTAGAATAACACTAAGGATGTCAGAAATAATAGACTGTTAAAACTGATAGGATGATGATGATATAGTTAGAAATGATTGTATTGTATTGATCATTGATTATGTGTTGTTGTCTCGATTAATTGTGCGGATTCCGGGTGCCCTTTTTTGGGTTAGGGTTAGGGTTAGGGTTAGGGTTAGGGTTAGGGTTAGGGTTAGGGTTAGGGTTAGGGTTAGGGTTAGGGTTAGGGTTAGGGTTAGGGTTAGGGTTAGGGTTAGGGTTAGGGTTAGGGTTAGGGTTAGGGTTAGGGTTAGGGTTAGGGTTAGGGTTAGGGTTAGGGTTA